>VYZS01003372.1:18428-32932 GCA_013400695.1 Neodrepanis coruscans | reverse complement strand
TTTCTTTCTCTTCCTTTCTTTCTCTCTCTATGTTACAAATTTCTAAGTTTCCTAAATTTCCAGGTTATAATTTTTCCCTTTCCCTCATTTTTTTCCAAGTGCCACTTATGGGGTAAAAACCAGAAGAACAAAGTGGAGAAGAATGGGAGAAAAAAAAATACACAAAAAAACCCAAGAAACAACAAAAAAAAAAGAATAAATCAGATTTTGTGACAGTAATTGTACTTTTGAAAAATAATGTACTACTTCCATGGTCATATTTTAATACATCCTATTTTGTTTGGCACGTAAAAATGTTTGATTGCCCATAACTAAAGAAATACTGTTTCTGCAGTGATCAATTTGACATTATTGTGTTTGAGTTTATAATTAATTTTAGGTTGGAAGGGACTCTGTTTTGTTCACATTTATACACTGCAGCTAATCCAGCTCAGTTTCAAACACACTGCAAACAGAAGCCATTCAAAGTATCTCAAAGGGTGTAGTGTTTACAAAGTGAGTGAATCCAGAATTTTCTTGATCACCAGCAAAAAAAAAAAAAAAAGAAAAAGAAAAAGAAAAAGAAAAAGAAAAAGAAAAAGAAAAAGAAAAAGAAAAAGAAACCAACTGAAGTCAGTAGGGCTTGAATTTGCACCAACTTCTGTTTCCCCTGATTGCTGCTGTATAGCTCAGCTGGAAAGAAAGACAAAGCAAGATATTTATGTATTATCTCAGGCAGCTTTCAAAGCCATTGTATAATTTGCCTGGTTAGTGATGACTCTCATTCAAGGGGGTTTAAAACTCGACAGGCTTCCACTCTGGGTCACCCTTCCTGAGGGGGACCCAAAATGGAAATTATCCTGTTGTACAACGCTCCTCCTGCTGGACCTGCTCCAGCTGTGGCTGCACAGGGCAGAAGAACATCCCAGACAATGCCCACAAACCCAGAAAATGCACATTCTCCCTTTGGTGAAGATCTTGTCAGGGTGAGCTGGGTGTGTTTCAGGAACATGCACATACAAGAAATACGAAGAATAGTGTATTTTAAAAAATAAATAAATAAATTATCAGTCAGTGAGTGTCATTTTTCCTGGCTTGTCCTCCAGTGGTGTCCAGTAATCAGCATTTTAGGGACTGAGATAAGAGTTGTGTAGGTGCAGTGGTTTTGAACAGCCTTTACCCTCCTTACATCCCATGAAGATATCTGAGCCCTTAGAGAATTCATTTCTACATCTGTCTTCCACCCTGCAGCAATGAGCTCAGTTTTTAGGGAACTACCCCAAAAAATTGCCCAAGCCTTTTTTTCCTGAGTGGTAATAACTGAATTAAGAGGTTTTATTCAGTGTAAAGGTAGTGAGGGATTTTTCTACAGGCAGAATTTCACCCGGTGACCAACTAATCAATCTTGAAAAATCTTTTGAAAAATCTTCGAAAACAGGCACAAATTCAGCAAATACCACCAAATTATGTCACTTCTTTTTCCTTTTTCATGCCATTTATGAATATTCTGAAAAGCCTGAATCCCAGCACAGATATTGAGAGATATTGTCAAAAGTTATTACTGACTTCTCTCTTTTCCTGTGCTCCAGTTCCTCAAGTTTTGTGCATTTCATCAGGGGAATTCAGTCAGGGAGCAAAAGTTAAAATAAAGTATTTTTTCCCTCAATGAAGTTGAATAAATTTCAAAATACTGACCTTTTTTTTTTTTTCATTGACGGTCAAAAACACCTTTGCCCCAGTGACATTTCAAACTGCTGTGTCATTTGTCTGTTTAGTGCCTGTATCAGTCACTTTTGTTAGACTAAAAATTCTACAGAAATGGGATCTGAAGAGAGACCTTGGAAGTGCTCAAGCATCTGGAAGTTTTTGAGATACTTGGGGGGAAAAAAAGGCATCTCACAGCAGAGGAAACAACACAAAGCAATGAGAGGAGGTTGCAATTCAGTAAACAGATTAAGGCATTTCCAAACTGCTGCCTGCTGGTCTCTGCTAGTCTTTAGGAGATTGCTAAATGGCTGCAGATCCATATTAAAATCCACTTCACTTATCTCATCTCCAGAGTGTTTTCAATTACATGTTTGATGATAAGGCTACACAATCTGCACAAGAAGTAGTGGAAGTTCCCTTAGAAAGATTTGTTCCAAACATATTAAATCTGGAGCTGTTGTGGTAACTGAGAACAGATTTCAGCTCCATCATTAAAACATATTCTGTCTGAGAAGGAAATCACTGAAGCCATTAAATAAGGACTCCAAAAAGTACACACATTGCTGTGTATTTGCCCAGTCACCATATTAATATGGTTCCTCGTAAGGTAGAAGATTTTTCCTGAAGTTTTACAGGCAGCATTTTTTAGCTCAGGCTGGTTCTCCATATAATAAAGTGTAATGTTCACCATCTACAGTTCAAAACCACAGTTAGACCATGAAGGCATAATATTACTGTATTTTTGATTTTTTTTTTAGGTAATATGAGGATGTCTATGGCCTAGTTNCAGGCAGCATTTTTTAGCTCAGGCTGGTTCTCCATATAATAAAGTGTAATGTTCACCATCTACAGTTCAAAACCACAGTTAGACCATGAAGGCATAATATTACTGTATTTTTGATTTTTTTTTTAGGTAATATGAGGATGTCTATGGCCTATGGTTCTTTTCTCACAGTAGGAATTAAACAAATCATACTCAAGAATTATTGGTACCCTTGCTGAAATTCAAGTATCTGTTAAAACTTTGTGGTATGTAAAGAAAAGTAAGACCTGACTGATCACTGGAGCTCTTCCTACCTGGAAATACCAGACATTTTGCAGAAAAGAACAAGCAATAGCCCTCACTAAATTTTTGCACACCCATGAAGAGAAGGTTAACACTCTTTTAACATCACAGATCACAGTGACAGGAGGTATGCTCAGCAAAACAACTCTAGCGTGGAAAAGTGAAACTCAGATTGTAAGGGAGCACTCTTAACAATTCTAGTCAGCCTCTAAACTGTAAGCAGGCAGAATATTATAAAATCTCAAGTGATTTAACCAGAAATATGGATCTGAAGAATGATGCCTTTTTCACACCAAGTCCTGCCTGTATGTTGAGGGCTGACTTTGATGTGTCAGCAAGCCAAGCCCAGCACAGCAGAGTGCTGTGGAAAGACACTGTTCCTTAAGGCCAGTGTCACTGGCTGGTCTCTGTCACCCTCTGTGACCAAGGGCTGTGCTGGAGGGAAGGCAAGCCCACCTAGATGCAGCCAGCCCAGCTGCAAAAGCAGCAGCCCTGTTGGTGCTCCAGCATGGGCTGTGCCCCTGCTCTCCCTCCCCAGGCTCTGCTGGCCCCCCACTTCACAGCCTTGGGTCAGGAAAGTTCATTTTTGCCCGTGGTGCAGAGTGTGTGTTTGTGTGCAGATGGAGCTGCTCCTGCAGCTGTGTTCCAGAAAACCTCTGTGCCTCCCATTTTCCTGAGCACATGCTCCAAAATGTGGGTCCCACGAGGTCCTGGTTCACCCACAGAACAGGGGCTGGGGAAGAAGCAGGAGCTACTGGGTTTACAGCCTGGGAAGGAATAAAACTCAGTAAGTAACCATTTATTCCAGTGCACACCTTTTCCTCTGTTGGAGAATGAATCTGCAGCCCTACTCATTTTAAGGGGCTGGAAACTTTCCTCCCCTTCTATAATTCACTCAGTCCCTAAAGCTAAAGGAAAAAAAATAATAAATAAAAAAACCCCATCTCTATTGTCTTCACAGCACTACAAAACTTGCAGAGGAGAAAAAAGTGCTGCTCCACATTGGGACAGGGAAAGAGAAATCAGTTAAAGAAAAAACATATGTGGATGTTTCGTAGAAAGATGAGTTTGGTAAATAAATTATATTGATAAATTAAGCGTAAATACATTATGCAAATCCAGTAGTAAGTCATGATATGCCATGTGTGTCCTTCATCTCAAGTGTTACAAAGGGGTTTCAGCTCACAAACAAACTTGTACACCATCAGCTACAGAAGAGTCTGGCTGGGATTTGGCAACATTTGGCATTAAAATGTGTGTTAGCCAGTGGAAAAAGATAACTCAGTTACATTCACATATTATATCAGACAGTAGCTGGAGCAGTCTGTAAGAAAGTACTCCAATTTTATTAGATTTCTGCAACCACACTGATTGTCTGAAATAAGTAGAAGCCAAACCAGCATAATAAATGGGAAAAGCGTAAGTTATAGATAAAGTAACAAATTGAATGCATAAATAGGAGATAGGGGGTGACTGGCTGGAGATCACTGGTGTAGGCAGGAGCTGGGGGTTGTCCTGGACCACAACTGGACATGAGTCAATGGTGTTTCACTGCTGGGAGACTGGGGGCTGTCCAAAGGAACTGCCAGGGATGGGACATATGAAGTCATCCCCCAACCCCACCCTGCCTTGATAAGGGCTCAGATGAAGCACTGTGCCCATTTTTTGAGCACAGTGGTTTCAGGAAGGTGTGCACCAACCAGCCAGAGGCCAAAGGACCTGCTGTGTCCCTCTTGGGAAGTCTGGGAGAAGTGGTGCTGCATAGAGAAGATGGGAGAAAATAAAGTAAAACGGCTTCAACAATGTAAATCTCTACCATTTCCCCTTATATGTAGGAAATAAAGTTGTATTTAGTCAAGGAAATTGTAGGCTGGGCAATGGGAAACACAACAAGAGGTAGTTTGACCAAGCCCTGACATTAGTTGACTAAGGATGCTGCTAAATCTTCAACTCTTGAGGATGTTAAAATGAGTTTAGACTAATATTTAGAGATCAAATAGTGTTTAGATAGCTGATTTTTCCCATCCAAACTTTATGAGGAAAGTATATATTCCTCCTTCCCCTGGCTGAGGCTGGAGGGACAAGTTAGAGATCTTTTGGAAGATCCAAGGCGTCTTTCACAGAAAACTTGCCTTCTGTATGTTGAGTATCAGCATTTATGTGAAGAACTAATCCTTCCAATATATTCAGATAAATAAAATACCCTTCCAGGTGGTTTCTGAGTGAGTGGTAGAAAATGAGCAGGTTGGAACATGGCTGAATAATGACAGTGGGAGAGATTTAGAAAAATATTCTTTATTATTCTGTAGTGACTCTCTCTCTCTTTTAATACTTCTTGACCTTTTACCAGGTGCCACCATGAGATGATACAGCCTGTGAAACCCACTGTTTAGGAAACACAACAATGTAGAGTTGCTCCACATGTGAGCCTCAGCAGCAGCCACATCAATCAAGAGGCTTATTCCTGGGTTATTTGTACTCTTTAGTGTTTGAAAAGAAATGGCCTCTGTGATTCTCAACACCCCAAGCACAAACAAAGCTGTAATAACTCACAACTTAATGAAAGCAAACTCTGTGTAATACACACAGACCCTGAAACTTGCAGGGTCTTTCAAGAGAAAATCTTAGCTCAGCCAAAACACGCAGACAAAAGGAGAGGTTTAAATCCCTTCCAGACGCGGAGGCATGAGACACAAGGATATGTTCTGTTTATTTAACAAGCCAGAGCTGGAGTAGGAGCCCTCACAATACAATTACAGTGGTAACAATAAAAATACAGCAAACCAAATCTTGCAGCCCATGAAAGACGAAGCCAGCGGTAGGATTATGGAACCTGCACACCCAGACATTTTAATACCTGTGCCAGACACAGTGCTGGATGATAATATGAACACAATAAAACACGAGAAATCCAAATCCAAGGAACAGATGGAAGGGCGAAGCTTCTCTGGTGAAACTTCTTCTCACTGAGGGCTTAACTCCCAGCTCCATGTAGAGCAGCCACCCATTCGGAGTCACCCCCACTTCATACCCCTCAGCAGGGTGGAAACTCTGTTCCTTCCTATTCCACATGTGAAGAAACCCAACATTAGATCACTCTCCTGCAGGGAAGACAGTGTGTTCCTTGGGTGATGTCAAGATTGACTCAGGAAGAGTTGACTTGAGCACACGTGCCAAAATAAGTGTGTGAAGCCATTGCCCAAAAATATCTCCAAGGCCCTCACACAATAGAAGTTCTGCTGCTGTCTTGCATGATTTTACCCACACCTTTTCTCACAGCCCTCTGCCACATCCAGAACTGGAAATGCAAAGCAACAACAAAGGCAGGACCAGTTAAGGTTTAGAATTAATGGGCAGATGAGGGAAAGTAGAGTAACAGTCCTGCTTGGTCATACATGACACATAGGGCTTTTTTTTAGTCTTTTTTTTCCCCAGAGATGTGAATCATAGAGGATCATGGATGTAAAATTATTTAGAGAATTGTTGTTTCAGAATTGCACTGCTGTTGGTAGCTGGAAAAAGGTTCCTTCAGGTATCCCAAGCAAGGATCTGATGGAAAACTAGTGCTTCAGGTGTTGGGCTTTGCTTTGTAAAAGAGTGCAAGAAGGTCATTTTTTATTGAGTCAGAGAGATTAACTACAAAACAGCAGCTGACTTTTAGGAGTCTTCCATGGGGTTGCTTCAAGATCCATTTTGTAAGGTAAAAGCCATAATTCCTCACTGTTTCCATTTTGGCCTATTCTTGTGTTATTGTTGCATCTCAGGAAAACTTACAGACAAAATGGGTTTAATCACACGGAAGAGGCTAAATGAGAGCACGGGAAACTTAGTGGTACTGTCTCCCTCTTGAAAAGGAAGTGTTTGAAAAATGTATTTTTGAACAGCACACCAAAAAATGGAAACACAGTGGGTTTGTGATTCAGATCTTGGTTCTGGACATGGTTTCCCTGGCAATAAAACCAATTTAAGAGCATGTTTAACACAATGTATGCAGAGACTTACTTTAAATGGCCTATGCTTTGAGTTGGTCATCTCATAACTGGAGCAGTAAGGAAAACAAATCAATTTATTACTTCAGAAAACCAGTAGAAACCAACAGTGGTAGTAGCTGGTCTTCTCAATGACATTCATGTTGGACTGAGGGCTCAAGTCAAGAGGACCTTAATTTGTCCCCATCCCTGGAGGTGCCCAAGGAATGACTGGACATGGTATTCATTGCTCTGGGCTGGTTGACAAGGTGGGGATGGGTCACACGTTGGACTCGATGGCCATAGAGGTCTTTTCCAGCCTCAGTGATCCTGGGATTCTGTGTCAGTCACAGCAGCCTCATGTCTCAGCCAACAGCTGAGTCAAGAAAACACTACAGAGAGTGACTTGGAGGTTTGGTGGGTCCTGGTTTGGGTGGTGGCTGATGCCACCCCCTGATTCTGCACAAGCAGGACAATGTTTAAGAGACTGTGAGGGCAGTGAATCTCATCAGGGTGAGTACAAGCTCAGGAATCACTGGCACGTGGCTCACTGTAGCAGCCTGAGTTAACACTCATCACAGAATCATAATTTATGTCTTACATATTTAAAGACCATGTGAAATTGTGCAGGGAGAGATTTGTCCTCCCACCTCTCTGTGATTGTTTTACACTCTTCTTTTTCTTACTATGCTTTATGTTCACTTACTACTGGAGGGGCTCCTGCAGGAGGAATGGGACATGCTGTGAAGTGAAGCTCACACACAAGTTTATGTTTGGAGCATCCAGGCCTCCACTGCTTTAATCAAAAGGGAGAATTTCCTCTCCTCTACAGGTCAGCACCAGACCCAAGGAAGGTCTAAACTCCATGTGCCCAAGAGATCAAAAGAGCTCTTTCAAGAGGAAGAACAGTGGATAACAGTAAAGGAAGTTACAGCTGTTTGCCATTTAATGAAGTTAAATGCACATGTAAATGTTTATAGACTCCAGGCTGGACTTAATTTTTTTGGAAGCAAGACTTTTGCAGCATAATCATATACACTACTATTTTTTCCTGATGGATTGTGAGTTATGAATAATTCCTTGTGATAATCTGAAAATGCTTCATGAGTCTGAACAAACTGAAACACCTCACTGCCTGCCTAGTTCACAGGAGCACTACAGGGCTTTATTCCTGAAAATAACCTTTATGCAAACAATTCACACTAACATGATTGGTTTGGTTTTTAATCTCATGTTTTTCCTCCACTCACAGTCAAGTACTGTTTGAAAACAACAACAGTAACAACAAGGAATCCACTCACATTTCTGGGTATGATCCAAGCACTCCTTGTGGATTGAATGAATGGTTTCCTCCAGGCAAGGCAAACTTTCAGTCTGTCATCTGGAAAATATTATGTGAGCAAAAGCTCAGGGTCGACTGTTACCTGCCAGGTCTGAAACTGTTATCAGTTGATTTTTATTCTTTCAGGTCATGGAGGAACAAACATTCACACCTCAAAAAAAAAAAAATAATCTGAAACAATCTTTGTCATCAGGTGAGTGTAAAAGTCTGAGAAAATTTACAGAACACCATAGAAACTTGTTTTAATTTAGTTAAAATGAGGGGAAATATTTTAACAATATGAGATTTTCCCTTTCTGGAGTCTCTAGACTGTGTGTTCAGCCTAGTGAGCTGAGTTCATGTACACTAAACATAAGCTGTCTCACAAAGAGACCTCCAAGAAACACCTCCTGGCTCCCCTGTGCTGCTGTTCACTGGTTTTCCTGAAGATTTGCAGCCAGTAAGAGAACTTACATAATGGCTTTGAGCTGAGAGGCATTTTATGCTTGAGGAATCAGAGTGGATAGCAGGCAGCACCAAGGTAAGTGTCCATAATTAAGTAATAATGCTATATGGTGTCTGAGTAAAGATGGTAGTAGATTTCTTTCCCTAAAAGGCTGATTAATCCCAGTTAGAGCTACTAAAGAGAAATCAGATGGGCCTCTGTTATTCCCATTATATCTCCCTCTTGGCTTCTCTCTGAAGGCTTTTCTGCACTCTGCTTTCCTGTGACTCCCTCTGCACTGTGTGTCAGAGCCCAGGAACTCCATTTCTGAGCGAGGGAAACAGTCCATCATTCATCTCCACTGGCTGCAGCAGTGAAGAATTGCTAGCTCCTACAGTGGCACTGGATATTAATGGCACCCTTGTAACAGAGAAGGGGAAGCAACTGGCTCCCAACACAGGCTACATTGAAAGGGCTGCTGCAGCACTGCCTCCTCAAAGGGCGAAACATCCCTGAATGTCAATGTCCCCCGCGCAGCTTCCACCTCTGTCTCACCCACCTCCGGACAAGGCAGTGGGGAAAACACTGCCCCAGCTCCCAGACCTGGCAGGGCTCCACGTCCAGGCTCAGCCTGACAGGCTGTCACACCAATAAAGGGCCTTGACCTTGCAGCCCCCAGCAGAAGGCAGGAGGGTGGCACCGCCGTCACCGCCAGCCCTCTCTAAATTCAAGGCACAGATCTCTAGATGGTTTTACCAGCGCTCACACAGCCAAGTGCCAATGCCAAACAATCACCCAAGCCCTGCAATGAAATGCTTCCCCTGGCCCATTCCCCCTCCCTTGCCCTGTGAAACAAAACACCCCTGTTTCTCTCTCCGTCAGACCGGGAGACTACAAGAGACATATTTAAACTCAGATAAAATAAAGGCATGTCCCTCATGGCCAAAGTGTAAGATGTCATTTAAATAAATTTCCCCCCCCCAAAAAAAAAAATCACAAAGTGCCCTGCCATAAATGAGTGATTCTTAACGCAGCCAGTGATCAACAAACTCACTTCCTAATTAAGTGTAGGAGCGTAATGAGGAACAGGGCATCCTTTGTTTCGCCAGCCCGTGTGAACTCCAGCCACAAGTCCCCAGACTCTCCTAACTCCTGCGTTCAGGGCTTGTAATTAGTACATAAGGAACCAGGTACTGCAGCAGCAGCCCCTCGGACAGTGGGTCCATTCACAGCCAGCCAGATGTGCACAGCGTTCAAAGGGTGCCGACTGACTCACATATTGCCTGGTGTTGTATGACACCATAATCTCTGGTTTCCAGCCCTACAATCAACAGGCACTGTCATTTTTAATGCATTCTAATTAGCTGGTAAGGTTTACAGAAAGGTTCAGCCGTGCAGGCAGAGCTACTGAGCCAGTGGGTGGAGGGCAGGTTGGTCAGAGTGCCTAATGCCCTCTGAACCACCCTCAGCTCCTTTAGCAGCAGAGATATTCGTGCCAGTGGTGTGTGCAATTAATCTACAGAGCTTTCAAATGTGACTCTTTTAAAGGTTATCCCACTAAATAAGAGGAAAAAATGGGAAAAAAAAGAGACAGAAAAAAGCCTCATGATGAGCAAAGGTGAACCTCCACCTGAGGTACCAGCCAGCCTCCAGGGGAGCCTCATTCAAATGTCCACATCTGTTACCCCTCTCTGAACAGTGAGCCACTGTTCACCCAGGTCTCCACCCCAAAAAATCCAGCCTCTGAGGCAGCAGACAACATTCATAAGCCAGGAACCACTCATTCCTCCCTTTCAGAGCATCTTGACTCAGTGTTGTGGATACACTCAGTAGCCTCAGCTGGACTGGCACCCCCCAGCAAAAGGGCATATTCCCCTCAGCATTGGTAGAAGGCATAAAGTGATAATAAAATACTTTGATAAAAAAGCATTTTTAGCACTGTTTGGTGTAAACTGCTCCTCTGAGAGCAGGAAAATTGATTCCTCCTGTATCTGAGGGTTTTGCTGTCCTCCAGGCAAGACGAGGTGGGTGTTCAAAGCCCCTTTCCCAGCCACAACCCCCAGCAGCTTTCTGGCTTTTTTCTTTCTCACTAAGTAAAAATTTTTGTGCAGGAATGCTCTGATGCAGCATGAAATGAATGGAGTAACTCCCTTAAATGATTTGCTTGAGCACCTGTATGAATACCTGACATACAAAAGGTGTTACAGGGAGGTTGGTGCAGCTTGTACCTGCCTGCTGTGGTCTGGGAGAATATGGGCACAGGATGTAAAGGAGTAGCAGGTGAGCCAGTGATAATCACTGAGAAACATTAACAAATTATGAGCTGCAAATGAACCGACTTAGCAAATAGGCTGAGGGGCCACACACTATTGCACAGTCACATTAGTAACTTGCTGAATTAGTCAGAATGTAATAATAACACACTCAGATAGTTTGCTCATAGAATAAGACAGAGAATAAAACTGGCTCCATTGAATGTCAGTAGCACCTTTGGATGTCATTCTAACTAATGGTGAAACAGAGGTGTAGGGGAGAACAGTTTCCAAATCTGTGTGCACACACCAGATATGATCAAATGAAAAAAATCCTTTTTGACGAAACAAATTCCCTTTTCTTACCACGTGTTGCAGGAGCAGCCCTGTGCTCACACTTGCAGACAAGCGAGTCATTCATCTAGAAACAATCTCCAAATTGTGGAGCATTATCAAGTTGTTCATTCACTCTGTTTCTTTTGCAGATGAATGAGCTCAGGCTATCTCTAGAGTAAAGTGGTGATGAAATTCTTCTCCATCTGGTCCCTGCCTCTCAGCCACCCAGAGATAACTTGCGCTGTCCCACCTCCAGTTATCCCAGGACAGTCTGAATTGCTCCATGCAGCCACAGAGCAGGGGCCGGGAAACAAAAGACTTTTCCAAACACCGTCCCTGAAACCCACATCTGGATGGAGTCAGAGCAGGAAAGAATCATGAAAAAAACTCACAGCTCCCATCCTGTGGCAAGAACCATTTATCCTCTTAGCTGGGCATACCTGTGCCTCTGGCAGCTTTCCTCCAGCTGATGATCTAATGATTAATAACACAAATATAAAGGAGGGGAGTGTGGGATGGGGAAGACAGCTTTTCAAGTTGCACCTCTCTTCCAGAGAGGCGATTACGTATCCTCCACGACATTAACAAGGCTGCTTATGATGTGCTAGGGAACATCAGGCACCACTCAGATGCATTACTCATCTATTTATCCCAGTCAAAATCAATGTGAGGAAAAGTGATATGGCACATGGGCATTATAGACTTTTTAACAGTACTGACACAGAGGGATTGTTAATGACCCAGCAGAGGGTGGGTTTGACCTCCAAGCAGACTGATGTTTGCTCCCAAGGTGCTGGTTTGGAAGTGTGAAAAGAGGTAGGCTGCAGGAGCTCAAACACGTCATTCCAGGATCTGACCTGTTTTTTTTCTGGAAATGTTTTCTGCTGGCACAGTCATGTGTCCAGTACATGGTAGAAGCAAAGGCTGGGACAAGAAATTCCTATGAAATTAAGCTGGCATAGGTTGGTTTAAATCAGACTTTGACAGGTTTTCTTTTTATCCCTTTCTATTTTTTCCACATCACCTTTACCTGTGGTTCACATTGAATGGTTTTATTTTGTCCTGTCTCAATTGCTGGGTTTTTTTTTTCATTCTTCCTTAAAGTGAGCACCAAACTCAGAAAGATTGATGTGAAGGACACACACATGAATCAAAGAATCATGGAAGCATTAAGGTTTGTAAAGACCATCAAGCCAGCCTGTGACTGAACACCATGCCCACTAAACCACAGTACCAATGGTCACATCCCCCTTTTTTTGGACAACTCAGGGATGGTGACTCTACCACTGCCCTGGGCAGCCTGTTCCAATGCTTCACCACCATTTTAGTGAAGGAATTTTTTACTAATGTCCAATCCAATCTATTCATTCACTAGAAAAGCCCAAATAACAAAATATATGAATTTTTCTTTGTGTTAATGCCAGCACAGAAATCACAGGCTTCCATCAACCAAGGACTGATTTTTATCATCCTCACTATTACTGTTGGAGAGCACTGCTCATTTGGTGAGGTTTTTGCAGGGTTGTGTGTCCCTAACCAGGGGTTCTCGAGGCAAGAGGAAATCTCCATCCAAACTGCTTTGCTGTGCTGATATCACCCTCCAATACCTGCCCATTCACAGGTATCAAACAGCTCCCAGCTCAGTTTACCCACAGCAGACTGATGGATCTCCACCATTCCTGCGGAAAAGCCTGGATGCATAAAAAAAACAAGGATGAGGAGACATCCCTGAGCTCAGTTTGGTGTGTGTGTGTGCTGACAGGCAGTAGCTGAGAGGGGAGCTGTGGTTATTGCCATGTTAACAGGTCTCTCCGTAAATCCATCATATTAGGGGGGTCCTTATGTGACATGTGGGAATTAGGATAGGTGGAAAACAGGAAATACACACCAACAATAAAACTGGGTTTTAATCAGAAACACTCCTGGTGAAAGAAAGGAATGGTTTCATCTTGAAGAACTGCAAGCAACCCCAAGCCAGGCTTTTTGGAATGAGCTGCAGTAAACTTTAAATATGAGACCAAGAAATTTTCCCACCATGTGGAGATAAAAATCATGATACAGGCTGAACCATAGCAAATCTGAAACAAATCCTTATTCTTCCAAATTGTGATTGCAAGCTACTTCTCTTCTGCACGTGAAGAAGACACAACTATGTTAGTAATCATTTAGTTTAATTCATTTAATATTGCATTATTAAACTCTCTTTTGAACAAGGCGCTTTAAAGCTCCATAGTCAAGTTTTGGGTTTTGGGGATTAAATGTTAGATCTTAAATGTAGTGACAAGCATTTGTTGAACTGATCTCACAGCTCTTGTTGGCAGGAAAATTCCACCAAAACTTGATTTAGGTTGTCACTAATGATCCATATTAGAAAATGCCATAATTGAATGGGCATTTTTTGAACCCCAGTTAGTGCCTAACTGCAGCCCTGGGACTCAAATGTCCTCTACAGACCCAAGGCTTTATGTCTCCCTCCTGAGATACCTCCAAGTAAACACCCAGACCTATCCAAACAAGACAGTTTTCAAACTGAAGAGAGAAAATCCTTCTACATGTTGGACTCCTTTGTTAATTTCCATGCTGTATTAGACATAGGTACTAAGAATTTTGGGGCAGGTTAGCAACTGGCAGATGCACTTTGCAGTAAAAAGTTCATTCTTATACCTAATATGACAAAAAAAAAATGAAAAGGCAAAAGCAAAAAGGAAAGGAGACAAATACAAGGAGCAAAAGTGATGGTTTAAGGAAAAAGGAGATGTGAGTTAGGCAGAAGAAATTACACTGGGAGGTTAATCTGTACAGGTGTTTTCCCATCATAAGTCTCCAAAAATAGCTGGCAAGGAAGGAGAGGAGTGTTGTTCCCAATATTTGATGAATTACTTGATTAATCACTCATTAAAAATAAATCATTGATTAATCATTTATTTCAACATTGATTAATCATTTATTTTAATAAATACTTGATTAATCTCTAATTAAAATATTTTTAGGTTTCAGTGATCCAGTTAACACAACACCAGCCATACTAATGAATCACAGTGAAAGCACCAGACTTTGGAGTTCTTGGAAAAAAAGGTGTCACTGTGGGATGGGTTTTCATGATCTTTTCATCAGTCAGTCAATACCTTTGAACCAGTTGATAGTGGATATAGATATTTACCTGTCATATCCAATATTCAGACACAGAGAGGGTAAATCAGTGTTCAGAAAACACCAAAAAAAATATTGTTGTGGAAAAAACCCAAACAAACTAAACCATTTAAAACCTACACACCTATTTCTTGCCCTGAGTCTGTTGTGCATGGACCCCTGTAAAACCAAAGCTCTATCCAAGTACCTGTCCTTGAGATCACAGCTGAAAGTGGAAATTTTAAAGGTGCAAACTGGCTCCCTGAATCTCCCTGTTGCCTGCTATAAATCCTGAGGAAAA
>VYZS01003371.1:0-17739 GCA_013400695.1 Neodrepanis coruscans | reverse complement strand
CGGGCGGCGGGAGAGGGGTGGCCTCGCCCTGGCTGCGGGACGGGGCCCGGCCGTGGGTGCCCGGGCACAGCCCCGTCCCGATGGGGCTCCGGGGCGCGGCCGCTGCCGGGGCGGGCGGGACGGGGCAGCGACGGCCTTTCCCCTGCCCTGCTGAGGGAACGCGCGTGTGTGTGTGTTATTCCTCTGCCTGTATGGCTGAAGTACAAAAAGTGGAAGGGACAGCTCAGTTGGGTGTGTTTTCCTTTTTTTCTGTCCGCTAAGTTGTCTGTCTGTCTATCTGTCTATCTATCTATCTATCTATCTATCTATCTATCTATCTATCTATCCTTTTGTCTATTCATTTTGCTCCTTGGCGAAGGTCAGGGTACCCGCTGTGGCAGAGTGTCCCTTGCTGGGGATGCTCGAGCACCCTCTGGACACAGCCCCGTGCCCCGGGATGACCCTGCTGGAGCAGGGGGTTGGACCAGGATACCCACCGTGGTCCCTTCCAACCTGACCCGTCCTGTGGCTGTTCCTGCTTGGCGGATGCTGCCTTTGGCCTGGGCTGACCCGGCCCGCACCTGTGGGGCTGTGCTGACCTCAAACCTGACAAACCCCGAGGCAGATAAACCTGCCAGCTCACCCAGCCGGCTCCGCGGGTTTCGTCATCCGCTCTCTGCGTTTCACAACAGTGAGGTGTCACCCTGACCCGTGTGGAGTGCTGTGTGTTGGCATCGGAGTTGTGCCAGGGAGGGAAAACACAGCCTTGGCTCCCTGTGCTCTTCAGGAGACCCTGGGGCTGAGCAGAGAGAGAGAAGGGTTCAGCTCACACATCCCTGGTGTGGAGTTCTTACTGTTCTTAGGGTTTATTTCAGTTTTCAGTTCTTCATGTGTGTAGCTGCCTTTGTGTTCATCAGTGTATTGCACATTATCTGGTTACTTTGGTACAAATTTGAAGTAAAGAGGCCTAAAATTGTGTCACTTACTGTACTCCCATGGCTTCCTTTACACAAGAATTTAAAGGTTAATAAAAATTTACATAGGCATAGCCTAGAGAAGTCCTTTTCCGAGCCTGTAAAATATGTGTAATTCCCAAATCTAGTCTTCATATTGCAGGCTGATGTGTGTGTGTTTACAAAAGTTTCCTCCTGGTGAGTGAGTCTCACCTCACTGGACAGTGGCTGTGCTTGGGAGTCTGTCATTGGAGGGGAAAGTAAACCCCAAATCTGCTGATGACCAGATGTCAAAGTTGTGTTGTACACACCAAAAATTTAACTTCAAGTTAAATCTCTGGTTAATTAGACTGGCAGAAGATTTCTCTCAAAAAGGAAATAAATATGTGTGGGTTACATTGTTTTGCTCTGCTTTTCTCTTTACAAATGTGTTTATTAATTGAGGCTTGAGTTATTATGAGTCATAGAAGTTGACTTCTATGGGATGTTTGCCAGTGTAAGAGCTTCAAAAATTTTTGAAAGCTTTCAGGGAATGCAACCATTGTCTATTATTGAAAGCATTGGTGGGAACATGATGTCCACAGAGAGTTTGCTTTAATATTCCCTTAAAGTGTGTTTGAAATCTGTTGTAGGATGTGAGGGTTGTTTTTTGTTGTTTTATTCTGGTAGTGTTGTGTTTTTTCCTCACTTTGTTTTATGTGTCATTTCAGGGAAAGCTCTGGCAGAAGGTGGATCAGCTCGGACATCGCTTCTTATTTTAGTGTCCATCTTCTTATCAGCTGCTTTCCTTATGTTCCTGGTGTATAAAAATTTCCCACAACTTAGTGAGTAAGTATGTCAGGAAATACCAATGCTCAATTAATTTGCATTTCAGGATCAGGTTGTAGTGGAACCTGCATGGTAATAGGACATAAACTCAGAGTTGTACTTGACCTGGGCTGAAACGCCCTGTTTTGAAGTGTTACCCCCCTGTCACAAAAGTAGTGATAACTGACTTCTTCAGCTGAGAGCCAAATGTGCTGAGTTAGGGCTGGGCTCACTTCAAAATTCCTCCTGCACTGGTGTAACTAGGAGCTGTCACCAGAAGGTGAGATCCTTCTTAGCTAAGCTCCACATTCTCTTTTTCTCCTTTTGTGGCACCTATACTTAGCTGAGAAGGTGGGCAGGTTTATTTGAGTAGTTAATTTTCTGTCAGATGAAGTTGCTCAACAACTTCAGTTTCCAACAGCCCAATCCCCAAGTCTGGTGCAGGGGGAGGGAAGACACTCAGTTGTGCTGCCCAGAGTGGCCTCAGATTAAGGTGTGACATGAGATTTTCCCATGGAAAGCTTTATTTGTGTGTGAGGTGAAGTTCTGCCCCTCTTGCTCCACTTCAGATGTTACGAGTGGAGGCAGCTCCAGTTTGTTTTGTTGACAACTTCCAGTTGTCAAGGCTTGGTTTGCGTAATTATTTCTTTCTGTTCAGAACTTGGTGAGAAAAAGTCCTAGAAAAGAAGCAGATGATTGTACTGAATAAAAAAAAAGGGTTGCAAATATCTGAAATTGGGGATCTTCTAATATAAACCACACTGTAAATGTTTAGGGTTCACCTGAGAGCCACAACAATAATTGTGGTTTGTTTGCTGAGGTTTAGTGATGCAGTGCATTATCTCTATATTCAGTGAGTAGTTGTACTATACTGTTTGATTGTATTTCCNACAACAATAATTGTGGTTTGTTTGCTGAGGTTTAGTGATGCAGTGCATTATCTCTATATTCAGTGAGTAGTTGTACTATACTGTTTGATTGTATTTCCATCATTCCTGCTTTTTTTTTTTTCCTCTCCAGAGAAGAAAGAGAATGTATAAAGGTTCCCAGAGATATGGATGATGCAAAGGCCTTGGGAAAAGTCCTGTCCAAATACAAGGACACGTTTTACGTCCAAGTGTTAGTGGCTTATTTTGCCACGTATGTCTTGTATCCTTTTGCTGACAAAAAGAACAGTTCTGCTGTAGTCATACTTCTATGAAAAAATAAATGAAAAACACAGATTGGTAAATTCTTGATCATGAGTGAAGAAGTTTAATGGACCTAGGAGTGTTTATGAGTAGACACAAATATTTTAAAATCTTTGAACATTTCTCTGTATATTAGGCTTGGTCTCGCTTTAGTGTAAGATTAACATTTTAAATAAACTTTTATTTAACTTAAAATTACTCTTAATTTTCAGGAAGATCTGATACTGCTGCACTGCTCTTCCTTGAGACATTCAAAAGGGCCATATAAGGATAATTTACAGAATATTTGTTTCTTAAGGAAAAGTGTTTTGAACCTTCTGTCATCTCTGCAGTGCCCACATTGAAAAAACCAAATCTGTCCTTTTAGAGAGAGCTGGATTTCTGAAGTGCTTTCTGTATATGGGCACACAAAGGCCACCTGTGTTCTGTGTGAACTTCTTTTTTTCCTGAGTGCTGAATGCATTAATTAATCATTAAACACACTCTTAGAGGTTAATAACCTAAGAGCTGTGTAAGAGGTTTGTTTCAGTTTTAGTGCTGAAGGCTTTCATAACTCAGAAAACTTAGCACAGTGTGTGCCATCAGTGATTGTCCTTTCTCTCATTCTTTCCAAGAGTATTTCACAAACAATAGGCTTAGGAAGAAAATGAGAACATTAGTTTATATATTAACAACGAGCAGAATGTCACTGGCTGTTTATGGAGCTGCTGCCGCAGATGATGTGACGACACCACAGTCTCAGCAGGAGACTGTGATCCTTTACAGGCTCCTTACAGTGATCTCCGGACCTTGGCACTTGCTTGGCAAAAGCTGTACTGGTTGTACTGGACTTAGGAAGATCATTTGACTTTTTCATGTTTCAGCCAATTCAACTCAGATAAAATAGTTTGCAGATTTATTTTTTTTTCGTTATAAATTTTCTTTTCACAGTGGACAATGCATCGTAGTCTCAAGTGTGTCCAGCAAGGCTTGAGCTCAACAACCTGTTTGCTTATGCTGCAGAATCTTAATTTTTGCCTTTTTGAAAATTTCTGAGTGAAATTAGCGATCATGCATTGAAGTCAGTGATTACACCAAGAGTCTTGGTAAGGAAGCAGTAGCTGCCTTCATGTATTTCAGTTTTCCATGAAACTTGTAGTTATGGGCTTGGACAGCCCTGTGAACTTCTCAGAGAATTTCTGAAAACACCTCTCTCTCAACAGTGTAAATCAGAAGTGAGTGTTTCCTGGAAGTCACAATAAATCCTCAGTGTCAGATGTAACACAGATGGAGAGAAAAATGTAGTCAGCTTTTATTTAGTGACTTACTTTTTGTATATAATGACGAATCTATCCCTTGTTCTTCTGTACTTGAGCTTCTTGGGCTACTCCACAGACATATTTTGAAGGAAGGATCTTGAAAGCCTGTGCCTATTTATGCTTTTTCAAATTGCAACATGTATCTTGACTGCTTAGAAAATGAAGAAGTGGGTAGCTTTTTAAAAATGTGATTTGCCTTGACTGAGATGTATCCAGCTTGCAAACGTTTGCTATTCCTGGGTCTATATTTCTCAGTATCCTGTCAGGGTTTCTTTATCCCTTTCCACTGGCCTTATTTCTTGTTTGTTTGGTAAGTATGGAAAACAGTTTGTGAGGGCATATATTTCTGTCTCTTGGGAATACAGCCACATCCCTGAGCAGCTTCCTGTTGGAAATGATCAGAGTCTGAGTGAAACAGGGATATACTTCAGTTTCTGATGAACAAATGAGTTCTCATGTAGCTCCATTGTGAGAACCCTGTTACCCACAAAACTCACTGCACAGCATTGGGTGGTCATCCGAAACACTGAGCTGTATCTTCAAGTTTGTTTAATATTAAAGGCATTTGAGTATGAGTCAGACAGAGTTTCCTCTACTGTAAATTTGTGCAGCATCTGCCAGAACCCAGTTGTAATTTCAGAACCTGATTAATGTGGTTTTATTATCACACTGCAAATTACATCTGTTTTTTAAATGGCTTAAATACACAAGAAACTTAATTTATGTTATATATGTTACCAACAAGCTTCATGTGCAGAAGGTGCAGTTGTAGTGAGCCTTGGTATTGATAATGAGATGACTGAGTAGGTAGGACCATGTTGCTGAATTTCCAAGTTTGAATCTCTTTAATACCATTTTGCCCCTAATTTGCAGAGCTTTCACTGTTCAAAATTTTAAAACTGCAGAAGCACTCAATGGTAGCTGATAAGTAATGGATGTTGTCTGCTTTGAATGTTAAGATTGATCTTAAAAGAACTGTCTCGGGTCAGCAGCATTCTTGGGGAGTGTGTACATGTTGTTGAGGAGAGCCTTGGTGGAGAACCACATGGACACATGTTCCAGACAGACAGTGTAGTTAGTAGGGATACAAAGCTGAGATTAATTACAGTTTCTGCTCATTCATTGTCCTTTTTTTTTTCCCTGCAGTGCTCAGGACTTGGAGCTTCATTTTGCTACATGCTTTCCTACTTAGTGGGACGTCCTGTTGTATACAGATATCTGACAGAAAAAGCAGTAAAATGGTCAGAACAGGTAAGGTTTCTAGAGATGCTGGAGTTTGATACCAACTGTGTAGTGGGATAGCATGGAAATCTGGGGGGTCCTGTGCACATGCATCAGTTACAAAGAAGGGATTCTCGCTCCTCTCTGACACTCTGTAGTTACTTTCTCTGTATGTGTTGAAATGTGGGGGGATATTCCTGATTTTGTGGTATTTCCCATGAGAAAGTTGTTCTTACCTGGGAAGAGTTTGCAACTGATCACCCCTTGGATTAGGTTGTCAATAGGAAACCTCTCCAGTTTCAGGTAATGCCAAGTAATTGCTCTGAGCATCAGGACTAGTGAAAGCTGGGCTTTGGTTTGTGTAGGGGATGAGAACCTGTAGCTCTGTCTGATTGCAAAACAATGTAAAAGATGTTTCTAAATGTTCGAAATATAATAACTTTCTCTCACAGTATCTGGTAACATTATTTTCAGCAAGCCTTAATTGTGAGGGGAAGCTAGGTTTTGAATCCAAAACATAGTGTGATTTGTATTTGACCTTATGTCTCTTTCTTTGATACTCTGAAACATGTTCAGACATTCTTTTTTCTGTTTGCTAGTATGAACCGCATCTTAGCTACTGTTCAGGATTTTTTGAATCACATAAAAATACTTTAAACTTTTCCCTCATTAGATAAGATATAGAGCTGTGTCTGTCACAATTAAGCTCTTTGAATAATACAGTAGTATTTTGAATCTTGACCCAAGTAAATCTTGCATAAGTATAAAGTCAAGATTATATTGCATTATGTTCTCAATACACTATTCTGAGTAGCAAATGGTTCCTATTTCCATTAGTAGAAGTGAATGCTTGATTTAAAATTACATGTGCAGCTCATATCTCACTGTTCCAGGTTAATTGGACTGCATCATGCTTCCATATTGAGGGCTAAGCCATTTTATATGCAGCATTAATCAATATTTAAATATTTGTCCTTCACTAAGACTTAAAAGCCCTACAGTGTTATTACTGAACAATAGCAGGGCTCCTGATTTTGGTGTTACAGTTAAGTCTCGATTTGGCTAAAGCTGCAAAACAGGGTTGTGTCTGGGGTGAGTTGCTGTGTGAGATTTCAGATGGAATTACAAACAGACCAGGTTTGCTTTTGACTGGGGACACATGACTTTGTATGGGCTGAAACTTGGTGAAGGTCTGCCAGGATAGGCCAGAAGTGGTGGGTGCTTTGCTATCCTGGTAACTTGGTGTGAGGTTACTCTTGAAAGGTTACTTGCTTGAAAGGGCTGATTTGCTAAAGCCAGGCTGGAAGGAGAAGAGGTCTTGTTGTAGCACCTGGGCTGGGGCTGAGAGTATAAGGAACACTGGGAATGCAGTTGGAGCTGTTGCCCTTGCTCCTGGGTGAATGTTAATGCCAGGCATTCTGAGCTATGGGGAGACAGGATTTGTGACTGTGGTGGCAGCAGCACCTGATGAAGTTCAGAGCTGTGACCTGGGTAAGTTTCCAAGTGAAGGATATACCTGTGTTTGGAGTTTGATCATGAGTTAGGACAGAATGAGTTGAGGAACAAACTTTGCTACTTCCTGCAAAAGCTTTAGGAATGAGGTTACAGGCTGGCTGTGTTGGTTGGGCTACAGCCAGGCAGGGGCTGCTGTGCTGAATTTGGGTGAGGCTGCTGCTGTGCCTGATGACTCGAGTGCTTGCAGCTTGAGTTGGCTGGTCCAGACACACCACTGCGCTCTGCCGCAGACAGGTATTTCCAGATCATTTCCAGTGCTGTGTACAGGTGATTCACTGGTGACTCTTCTCCACGTCATGAATTAATTAACTGATTTTTATGTTTGCAACTTGTAATTGTCTATAAAAGATAGAACCCCCCCAAACCTCTGTTAGTAAAATTTTTGTGTGTTTTCAAGACAGGGATTTTTTTACTAATTTTTTTGTTGTTGTTTTTGTTTGGCAGGTTGAGCGACACAGAGAACACCTCATTAACTACATAATATTTCTGAGAATAACACCTTTTCTTCCCAACTGGTTTATCAATATAACATCTCCTGTAATCAATGTGCCATTGAAAGTGTTTTTTATTGGCACTTTCCTAGGTAAGAACTGTGGTGCAGTTTGGGGTGGCCAGAAGGAGGGGTATGAGTAGCCTGTCCTGGAGGTGTTATCCAGCTGAGATCACACCTCCTGGACAGCTGGGAGATTCCACAAGAATGTTGGCTCTGGACTTAGTTCTATGTGTGGAGCTTATGGCATCAAAAGATTTGAGTAGTCAGGACTATGCTGATGTCCTGGATGAGAGGTAATGAGCCCAGGATTAATTACTTGCTTAAGGAGACATACAATATATGAACACTTTATTAGTAACTTTTTGTTCTGCTCCATCACTATCATGTTCGTGACTGTAAACTATTAAATGCTCCTGTTTAATTATGCTCAGCATAATTGTGTGGGGATGTGACTTTAATGTGAAACGTTATTTCTCACTTTCCCAATCCATGTTGTCCATTAAAACATGTCTTCTGAGGAGTGAATTAATAGTTTAATTAATGTTGTGCTAAACACTTGAGGTTTTTTAATTGGCATGTTTTTGCCAACACTTTTTAATCTGGTTAGGGAACAATTCATATTTTGCCTTTATGAACTTAAATAAAATGAATTTGTAAACAGACAACTTTCAACCTGCAGAGTCTAAAGAGCAGAGATTATTTGCTTAGTCCTCTGTTTGAGTTTGTGTTAAAAATACTAAGATTGGCATAAAACTAGTTCTTTTGATAATGTTTTTTGTCTTTGAATTCTATATTTACAGCCTTCTTAAGAAAAGCACAATCTCATACTTTTGATGTTAAAAGTTGGATGACTAATTTATAGGGGTTTTTTTCAGCCTAACAAGCTGTTTTTTCATCTTTTCCCTCCTCCAGGTGTGGCACCACCGTCTTTTGTAGCAATTAAGGCAGGAACAACGCTGTACCAGCTTACAACAGCAGGGGAAGCTGTTTCCTGGAACTCTGTTTTTGTTCTCATGATTCTAGCCATCCTCTCCATCCTACCAGCTCTCTTCCAGAAGAAACTGAAACAGAAGTTTCAATAAGGATCAAACTGGACCAGAATTTCCCATACTTCATCTCAGGATCAGCACTTCTGATATTTATATTTGCTTTTCTATTGGATCTTAAGCAATTAAAGGGGAGGCTTGTAATTGATGAGAATGTCTTTAAATGAACACATGGCCTTAAACTGAAGGAACTGTGTTCAGAAACGTACTGCATATAGTTTTGTAACCAAACCATCAGTGTTTTACTTTGGGAGGGGGTGTGTGTGCATCCCTCAGGATGAGGGAGTGAAGACATTAATGTAACATTTTGCTCTAGTTATATGCAGAGCAGAAATTGTAATGTAGACATACAGATGATGCTGTCTAACACTTGCAGGAAAAAAACCTTTATTATTCAGTCCAACTTTGTAACATTCTCTGTAGGCTTGCATGTGATCTGGTCTGAGAGCATTCCTCACTAACAATATTTCCCTTCTATTTTGCCTTTGGGAGTTTCAAAATAAGAACATAATAACGGTGCTCAATCAGAAACAAAGGTTCTTTGCAGTACTTTAACTACAATGTTTTTCTCATCTTGTTTGTTTACTTCTATTTATTAGTGCTGTGTGGAATTAAATACTTGAACCTACATCTGCTTTACTAACTGGATTAACAAAGTGTCACATCACTCCCTCTCGTCCTTCTGGGAGAGGATATAGGAGGGGAAAGAGCAGCTTAGAATTTTTATCTTGGCTGGCTGATGATTTTCAAGTTCTAATTTTAATTTTTTTAATGTTGATTATTTTGCCAATATTTCACTTGCATAGATTTATCCTGCCAATTTACGAAAGTGATTGTATGGTTATATAAAACCATCAGTTCTCAAGTGATTTAAAAATGCTTAAGCAGTGTAATTAATTACCATTTCTCAAGCAATATGTAAAGGGTATAAAATCCTTCATTACAGCTTGATTAGGTAGAAGAAATGTCAGGTACACAAACTGGTGCAGTTCCTGTTAAATAGCTGATTCAAAAAAATGTTCCAAGCACGATGTACCAGCAGGCTCTTGTGTTGGTGTATATAAAAATCAAAGGAGGGTTCCACTATCTGCTACGTTAGAACTGGCAACAGGCAACCAGGTCTGATTCACCTGCAGTAGAAATAGGTGTATTCTCCGTAAGGTACATGGTACCTCTCCTTGTGTGCTTCCAGCTGTTGTAGTTTGTTGTATTGTCAGTGGAATCCCATAAAACAAGGCCCTGAGCAGTGAGGAACTGGGGAGTACACTGAAGTTTTATCCCACTGGAACCAGTGCTGCTCACACGCTTTAAGTTGATGCCCCTGCAGTGTCTTGCTGAAATGGGAGTTGACACAGCACAGGCTCCAGTTCCAGGGCTTATTTGTCTGTGTCCTCATGTGAACTCATGATCATATCATGGATCTTTGAGATACAGAGAACAGTTCCATAGATGTGATAATGTGAAAGGTACTGGTACCTTTAAAGGGTTTATTCATTTTGTAACATAATAACTGACTCTTTTGTTTCATCACAGTATTACATGTAAATATATAGTAAATATTATTGATATACTAGTTGTCTTTTATTTAAATCTGGGCTACACAGTAAATGGTTTTTTTTACATAAGGAATTCATATCAGTTCTGTTTGCAAGTTTATTGTGAGATCATTCAGCTTCGGCAATTATTGTGTTGTTTAGAATTTACTCTAAAAGTGTACTTTGGCATTTAAGACTCAGCAGTGATAACTTCTATTGCTGCTGTTCTAATCTCCAGACCACTTCTACCCAAGGGTTTTATTCCATAGTAAACCTCACATTTAGCCATATGAGCAAGTGTCCTCTGGACTACAGAGTGTGAAGCTGCTGTACATTTACAGCCTACTTTCCTGCATAGTTAATTTTTCATGCAGATGAACTCTCAGAATAAATTACCTGCTGCTTACTGTCCAGTGGCTTTTCTCAAAATTTGCCTAAATTTCAGGTCAATAACAAATGCTGTGTGTTGTAAAATCCCTTCTATGCTGTGTAAAGCCAATGCTTTGGTGGAACCTTGACACTAAAGAAAGAACTGAGCTATGTTTCACTATAACTATGCTGTCACTCTTTCACTGAGTTCTGTTTCACTGTGTAGATGGGATCACTCAAAACCTGTGTTTCAGCCATAAGACTGGATTCCCATCACAATTACTGAAAGCCTTAAAACCTTAAAAAGGTTGAAAATAAGGTTCTTTACTTTTTCAAAGCCTTTGTATTTTTTTAACCTTTCCCTTCTGTGTTTATCTTCAGCTGCCAACAGCCCGAGATGGTTTCCTACCCTGTGAAGATTTCTGAGGGTTGTGAAGAGTTAAGGCAGGCCTTGTGCAAAAGGCCAAGAAAAGCACTGTGCTGTGGAATACTGACTAGCCTGCTCTTTCCTGTAGGGAATCCAGCAAGAGATCCAAGAGATAGACATAACATGGTGACAGCAAAACTGGCTACTGTGAAACGAACAAACCAGAAGCTTTCAGGAAATCAGAAAATATATAGCTTTGTTTTTTAATTGCAAGGGATTTTGAGCTGTTGGGTGACCTGTTTTGTCTTTTGGAATTTTTTGTGATACCTGCATTACGTCATTATTAAATGTCTCTTGCAATTTCATAATAAAGCTATTATATAAAATATGAAACACTGTATTTTTTGAGTATAATGAAGCATGCTGAACTTCCCACTAAGTTTAATTTTTTATTAAATTTGAAGAGGTGAGTTCTTCCTAAATGGTATTTTTAATGACTGATTAAAAATTAAACTGAGCTGATTACATTTGTAAATGCAATTAATTCTGTTTCTCCCTTTATTTCAAAATAAGTAGGTGAACTTGACTTTTTTCTCTGAAAGTAGTTTCTCACGTGGTTTGCACTACAAGGCAACTGAGTATAACTTGGTTTTTCTCCTCAGATAAAACTGCTTACGTAATTTGCCTTTTTTTTTTGTAAGACCTCCGTGCCAAACTTATTTCAGCTTCATTCACCTTCCCTTAATATTCTGTCAAGTCCAGTTTATGAAATGCTTTTTATTGCCTTGTATAGAAAGCATTGCTGACAGAGTATGACAGAAGAAGTAGAAGTTACAAAATCAGGAATCCTTCTTTAAAATGCTTCTGAATGATGCTGTTATGCAAAGTCAAAACATGTTTTTTGTTTTTAGGTAACCAAAGGTTTTGTGTGTGTATTGCTGAGAATTTTCATCTTGTGTAGTTTTTTCATAACCCAGTTTTATTGCAGTAACTAGAATGCAGTTTACTCTGGATGAAGGTGAGCAAGTGGCAGAATCGACCCAGCCAGGCACTTGATCAAGGACTCCAACACCCAGCAGCTCCTGCAGGGACACTTTTAGTTGTAAGGATTAACTGTAGTAGAAGCTTTTGTGAGAGCTGTTGCTACAGGAATGAAATTCTTACATCTAGTGTTTTGCACTGGAAATATTTTAGAGAGGAACAACCCAGAATTTCTTCCTGTTTCTTAGTCACATTTTTTCTTTCATTCTTGTAAGTGGTTTCAGTGGAGTAATAACTCAGGGAGTAATGGGAGCTAAAGCATAAAGAATCCTACCTTCTAGTCACATTGCTCCATTCAAAATTGGGTTTGGCACAGTGAGTGAATCCTGTCCCAGAAGTGCCTGTCTGTTCCTTGGCACCCACTACAGAGCCTGTGCCAGAAAGGAGAAGTCTAACCATCCCTCAAATATTTAATAAACTATTTTTCATAATGTGGGTCAACCTCTTTGGTATGATTACAAAATAAGGGATGTAATTTTCTTCTCCCAGAAGGCTGAAAGGATACAGGTCAAATGATAGAAAACTTTCCTTCTGTCATAGTGTGAAGTTTGTGAACTGTGTATTTTTGTATGAAAATACTGGTAAGAGAGCAGGATCCAGATTGAGTTTTTCAAATTTCCCTCAAAGAGAAGTGAATTACTCTGACTATAACCAATTGATGTCTTGCAATGGCAGACATTTATAATTCTCAGCTGGTGGCTTTATAGCTCCAGGTTGCCCTAACTGAAACAAGTTACAGCCTTTTAATATCGGCAAGTAATATAAATAAGAGTATAATACATCTACTAACACACTATAACTCCCAGTTTTTAAAAATACTCCACCTAGTGTAATAACTCGTTTCCTTGGTTTATAGTACACAAGGAAGGATCTGGGTCTGGATTACAAGAGCTAAATCAGTGACTGGTGTGTATGTGAGAAGGCCCATAAAAGCTCCTTTCTGTACATAGTCTTCCAAACACAGGGAATTCTGCTTGTGTACAGCTGTAGGACTTCAATGATCTCTTCAAAGCCTGAAAAGGTTAGTAGGCTCTGGAGAGGACTGGGAGTGCTGCAGTGAGAAATAGCTTTTAAAATTCTGACTTGGAATTAAGATGTTACAGTCACAACTCCTGATTTCACAACCTAGCCCTGAGCAGTTGAAGCTAAAACCTGGAATTTCCATATTTACAGTACTTGGAAGAATTCCATGTTATGAAGTATTCTGAGCAGATCACTAAATCATTCTTATGTTTGACTCCTTGTTCTCTGTTAAACTGATTTCTCGTGACTATAAGAATGATAAACTCCCAGTCAACTTGGATTTGCTTTTCCAGCTGGATCCCTACGAGTCTGTGGGGCCTAATGGGATTCATCCAAGAGTACTCAAAACTGGTTGATGTCATTGTGGACCTCTGTCAATGATTTCTGAATGGTCTTGGGAATCTGGAGGGGTCGCAGTCAACTGGGAAGCTGGCAAACATTATCCCAGTTTTCAAGTAGGATGAGAAGGATGACCACGGAAATTACAGGCCTTTCAGTTTCCACTTCAGTGCATGGTAAAGTTAGGGAAAAGATTATTTGAGGAGTTCCTAAAAAGCACCTGGAAGATAACACTGTCATGGGTCACAGCCAGCACAGCTTCATGAGGGGGAAATCCTGCTTGTTGAATCTGATTTCCTTCTAGGACTGGTACTTGATCTAGAAAAGCCAGCTGATATCCTTTTGGATTTCAGTAAAGCTTTCAACACTGTCTATCCCAGAATGCTTCTGGAGAAAATGTCGGACACAGCTGGATAAACACATCATGTGGTGGGTGAGCAATTGGTTCACAGGTCGAGCACAGAGAGNTGGGTGAGCAATTGACTCACAGGTGGAGCACAGAGAGTAACAGTGACTGGGGTGACATCAGACTGGTACCTGTCACTAGTGGGGTTCCACAGAGCTCCATATTGGGCCCTGTGCTCTTCAACATTTTCATGAATGACCTGGATGCTGGACTGGACGGGATACTAAGTTTGCTGACTGCACTAAATAAAATGGAACTGTTGGAACCTCTGGAAGGCAGGGAGGCCCTGCAGACTTAGGAAGTTTAACAAAGGCAACAAGTGCTGGATCCTGCACCTGGGATGGGGCAACCGTGGGTGTACAGATAGACTGGAGAATGAGAGGCTGGAGAGCAGTGCCACGGAAAGGAGCCTGGCAGTCTGTGTCACTGGTAAACTGAATATCAATCAGCTCCTGGAGGTGGGCAAGGGAGCTTAAGAAATGTTTGATGCCCTGATGTAGCAGTTCTGCTCTGATCTGTGCCCTGTTGTGGGTGATGCAGTGTGCAAGCTGTGTTCCACAAGTCTGTTATATTGATGTCACACCAAGTGCATGGTCAGTAAGAATTCACAGCCAGTTTCAAGTGTCTGATTTTGCAGAATGGAGAGGACTGCTTTAATGGTAAAAGTCACTCGTGATCTGGTTTCTTTCTCTTAAAAGGTAACTCTGTATCAGAGTCATTAGAAGATGCCATATACAATCAGCACCCTGACAGCTGGAGTGATCTGTTTGTGCTCTGAGCTCTATTACTTTTCTAAACTCATCTTATCTTGGGAAACAGCTGCCCAGAAAAAAAGAAGATACCCTATTTCAGACTTCTCCAATTCTCTGAGCAATGTTAAATGAAACTATAATTTGCTGTTGTGGTTTCTTAGTGCTTATTAAATAAACTCTTCCAATAGTCATGACTCTGATTGCTGGCAAAGTAAATCTGATTTAACACAGTATGAGGCATAATCCAGATATCTTCACATTAAGTTCCTTATTCATTATTTTAAAGACTTTATTCTCTTTGATTTAAGGCTTGAGCTTGAAAGTACCAGTCTTTGCCACTGAAAACAGCAGCTGAATCAACAGTGATAGTCTTGCCAAAGACAATGAATCTTTTAAGTCACTTCCTATTTACTAATATGCCATTATGATTCTCTGCCTAAAGAGTCGTAGTTTCCACAGAATTCACAATTCCACAGATTTTTTTCAACATCATAAAGAATGTTTTTGAGAATTCTTGAATAGTGTTGTCTGGAGTGCTGTTGCCTTACTCATCTAAGCCTTTTGCAGTTTCCTGACAGCATTGCCATATATTGTGTGTTTCCTGCAATGGGAACATTGCTCAAGACGAATGACAGATTAAAGCTACTGACCTTTGATGTTTGTGGTCACTAGGCAAGAGTTTTTCAGAAATTAAATAACTGGGATCAAAAAAGAGAAAGCGGAAAGCATCATCAACAAAAAAAGGGAGGAGAGAGCTCTAGGTGTTTAGCTAGAGCTGCAAGATGCACAGATTTAGGAGTCTCTAAGTTGCCTGGGAACGCAGAGAATTTATCTGACAAAGTATGAATGAGCTTTCCACAGCAAATATTGTGGTGACTGCTATCTCTCATGATTAATTAATCCTTTGTTGGTTCTGGTTCATGCATTTCCAGCCTTCTTGTTCCTTCTTGTAATAATCCAAAGCAAATCCGTTTCTTTGTCTGAGACTCTCCTTTAAAAAAACATCTTTTGTCCCTTACCTGTTGCATGTCGAGGCACATGTGCATCTAAATATCTGGTAATCCTCTACTTACTTACTGGCCCATCTAGCTTTGTTAAATCTTCTAAATACATGGCTATTGCTAGAACAGTGATGGTGCAAGTAAGAACTTTTTTTTAATTTCCTGATTTTGCTCTTTATTTGACCAAAAAAGCCCCTGCCAATATCTGTGCTGTTTTTGCAAGTCCTTCTGAGACCCTTGGGCTGTGACTTTGGTTTAGAAGTGTTGAAATACAGTTCAGGCACACTTTAAAAAGTTTACCATGTGCCGAATACATTGTCCTTTGTCACATCAAAAGCAGATTGAGAAGTAAAGCATGCAAAAAATGGCTAGAGAACAGAGCACAGTGAGAGCAACCACATTTAGCAAGTTCTGTTCTCTGTTGTGTCTTCCACACAACGTAGGCAGGCTCAACATAACTCTGCAAATAAGCACATTTAGATGAACTTGAGCCTTTCACTCTAATATTGCTGCTACCCTGCCATCCTTATTGAAATCTTTCCCTCAGGTTAACTAATGCTTTAAAACTGATCTGTCAGTCAAATCTAACCAACACTTTAATTCATTGATGACAGTCTGTGGCCCATTCAGTTGCAATCAAGTGACTAATAATAGAATCAGTGTTTCTTACAGTTATTCCTATTTCCCAGGAGGATGATGAAGCTCCCCACAGCTCTCTGGGCTTTGACACAGTGGTGTCAAAGCTTGGTTGTTGTTCTCTAAAAGACTGTAAAGCATTGGCAGTGAAGCCTGACATGTGCTGCTGTCTGTGGTGCTCACAGAGAACTTGGTGTGTCTTGGCAATGAAAACTCAAACACCCGAGGTTTGGTAGCGTGGTAAGTTAGATTGGTGTCTGATCAATTCAGCTTTATGGATGTAACCTTAACTACCTGGGCAGCCCTAGGTCATAATCCCTGAAGACTGCAAAATTTTAATTTCTCCTTTTGTAGGATAGGGAAGAATTTTGTTGTAAATGCCACGAATGGAGAACTGAGAGAGAAGAGGAAGGGGAACTACTCAGAGATCTAATCTCAGGCTGGCGAGGTCATCCCAGCTGCCTCTGTGGGCAGTGCAGACAGCACTCACGGCAGAGCACATGTCCCTCAGCATCTTAGTTTGGGTTGCTCTTCCTTGGGGTTGCCTTCCTTCCCAGGCTGGGCCAGCATGGATTTCACAGCTGTGGAAGCCCAAGTGTTAACAGAGATGTCTGTGATGTTATTCCAAACAAGAAAAACAAAGCCTCCTTAAAACCAAACACTCCCCAAAGCACTTTCCCTGCCCTCAGCCTTTCTCCCTGTGACCTGGGCTGTGTCAGGGCACAGCTGCTCCGCGAGGCTGTGGAGTCACGACAGCCACAGGCGCTGCTCCCTCGGGATGCGGGGATGGGAAGCCGAAGGTGACGGGAAATCCCAGGCCTGGAGATGCTTCCAAAGCACCACCACCACACCGATCCGCGCCCTGAGCGAGCAGCGCCGGCAGTGCCTCCGTGTCCCGTGTGTCCCGTTCTGGGCTCCCCGCCACGAGAGACAAGGAGCTCCTGGAGAGGCTCCAGCAGAGGGCAACAAATTTAAGGGACGGGAGCATCTCTGCTGTGGGAAAGGCTGAGGGAACTGGGCCTGGACACGGTGCGTTGGACCCTATGATCTCAGAGGATTTTTCCCAACCTAATTGATTCCGTGATTTTGAGAAGAGACGACTGACAGGGGACCCCATCCATGTCTGGGTCTGGATATCAAGAGGATGGATCCAGGTGGTGACAAGTAATAGAAACGAGACAATGGACAGAAACCGATGCGCGGGAAGCTCCACCCGAACACGAGGAAGGCTTCACTGCGCGGGTGGCCCCGCAGTGACACAGGCTGCCCAGAGAGGGTGTCCAGCCTCCCTCCCTGGACACATTCCAGTCACGCACCGCTGGCTGACCCTGCCAGGGCGGGGGGGACTGCAGCAGGAAACCCCTCCGGTCCCTTCCAGCCTGAGCCCTCCAGGCGGGAGGGGGCAGAGCCCGTTCCCGGGGCTGTCACAGGAGCACCCCCGTGTAATACACACATACGCAGACACACAGGCACAGATACACACACATCCATGTCACACACCTGTGTCTCACACACACCCCCACACCCTCACACAGCCGTGTCACACCCGTGACAGCCACACACGACACACACACATAGACAAACAGACACAGAAACACAGCCTCCCGTGTCACACACACAGACACACATACAGAGCACTCCTTCCCCCCCCACCACGGCCGCCCCCTCATGCGGCCCCGGCGCGAGCACCAGCAGCATGACGTCACCCCCCGCGCGCAGGGCGCACGCGCGGCGTTGCGGCGCGCGGCCGGGCCGCCCCCCCTCCCCA
>VYZS01003369.1:19840-54046 GCA_013400695.1 Neodrepanis coruscans | reverse complement strand
AGAAAGAATTAAAAAACTCCTTGAAAGGAAAGAGTTTAAAGGAAATAATGAGGTGATTTAAAGCAAAAGATAATATAGATATCATTGCCTAACTCCCAGTTACTTGAGTACTGAGAGATAGCTTCAGCATTTGAGCTCTGTAAGATTGTTCAGCTCCTCCCTGTGGGAACTGCTACAGTGACAAAGTTTTAGATTTACAATTTGGTTCCATTACAGCGTAATGAGCCACATGTTTCTGTGAGATAAATGCTTCAATAATGGGGAAGCTTACATCAAGTTTCAGCAATTTCAAATAAAATGAGTGCTCTCTTCTCACATGTGATCCCACAGTGCAAACCAGAAGCTTGACTGTCCTTCCAGATCTTCACATTTGCTGTGTACTCTCTGTTTACCAGCTAAAATAAAGCACATTCTCTTAAATTGTGTTACTTACATCTGAACTGCACTTGCTGCATAACATAGGTAACCTATAGATCAGAAACAGTCTCCTAAAGCATGAGAAAATGGTACAGTGTCACCATACAGATGCATCTGATTCCTGAGCTACTTCTATGCTTTTAAGGAAATACTGGGACAACAGTTATAATCTCACTTAAGTGACAGGGATCCAGAGGCCAGTGTTAATTCTGTGTAGTAACATCTGCAAATACCATCTGTTGGGATGAATCTGCCTGTGCCACATTTGTAAGATTGTAATCAAATAAATAAAATTTTCTGCCTCTGTACTGCTAGACTGGACATTTAATTAGAAAATGCTAATGCTCATTTGAGTAGAGTTATCTGTTTCATTGGTTACAAATTAGGGAGTTAGTAGATAATGAGGTTTACTTTGGTACACTGCTCAGGAATCTCAGAAGAGGAGATGTTTAATTCAGGTGGCTAATGATAATCCTGCAAGGACTGAAAACCATTCTCCGTGCTTGCTGCTTGGAACTGATGTAACAGACATGAAGACCATAAGCTTTTAAGAATGTGCCTCAGTATGAAGTGCAGTATCATAGCATGGGCCACAGGAAAGTTTTGGAAATCCATTAAAAAAAAAAAACAACTTAAACAAGGAAAAAAACATATACAGGGATTTGTTACAGTGGAAAAGAATCCCTTAGGTTTTTAGGGGAGCAATTTAAACTGGTGTAAAATCTTTTCCAGAAATGTAAGGTCAGTGCTATAACATTTTAAAGCGATTAGTTTTGCATTAGATGACACATTCTTTTCTCAATGAAAATTTCCTCCTGTGCCTTGTAAGTAATCACCCTTTAAAACAGTAATTTGAACTTCTTTCCAGGAGAGAATGCATTTCCAAGAGTGCCCCTTATGAATGGTCTGATTGGTCCTAACCCTCATCTCCCTCATACGGCTCTGGCTCCTGGAGGTGGTTTGGGCACCTTCTCTCCCATTACACAGCAGCCATATCCTGATACCAGGTAAGTCAAGCTGGGAAATAAGAAATACTTAGTGTTTAATGTACTTAGTATTAAAGATAAAAATATTAGTAACAACAGCAATTGGAGGGTGTTATTAATACTGTGGCATTATTAGTTCTTGACAGCCACAACAAAAACTTACGTATTCTTGCAGCCTGTTGAAATGGCAAACATAGTAAGTGCTTTGCTAATTGAGGGTTGGTTAGTTTTGTTATTTTTATACAATCTGTAAAACAAACCCCTTTTCTGATTTGTCAGGGATAAGAATCCAGCATTCAATCCAATGGTGAGTGATCCAAACAGCTCGTGGGCACCAGCTGCTCCACCTTTGGAAGGTGAAGGAGACACAATGTCCAATGCTCAGAGAAGCACTCTGAAGTGGGAAAAAGAGGAAGCTTTGGGTGAAATGGCAACTGTAGCACCTGTTCTTTATACAAATATCAACTTCCCTAATCTGAAGGAAGAATTCCCAGGTGAGGGATTTACTGAAACAAGTTAAATAATGTGCAGCAATTTATGCGTCTTTATTTGGTGTAACAAAGCCTTATGTATTAACATATTTTCTGGTTGCAGACTGGGCTACAAGAGTGAAACAGATTGCTAAACTATGGAGGAAAGCAAGCTCGCAGGAGAGGGCTCCCTATGTGGTAAGAACAATTACCAGCTGCACTTGTATGCTTCCAGAAAACATGTATTTCATTTATAAGGTTATTTTTAATTTTTTTTTTAATAATTCAAATTCTAGATTGAATAAATCAATCTAGTTTTTTTAAAGTTCCCTTGCTCTAAGAATACCCTTGTAATTTAACTTCTAACTGAATACTTGTAGCTGTATCCTTTGCTTTTCAATCTTGGAATAACTGTGTTAGTATTGTGCAATCTAAAACCATCAGCTGATATGAGAACTTTTGTAGTTCCCCCTGCATCTTGGCTGCATTAGATTCATGCCTTCTTTGCTGTGTCTCTGCAAAGGATCTCACCAGTTTTTTCAGACAGAGAATAACAACTGATTATGTGATTTCTCACTCTTTCATAATCCTCTCTCACTTGTCTGTTCTTTTTTGCCCTATTAGAGTTGCTGAAGTCTTCACCTGTTGAACTAACAATTTCAGAAGTGTCAGTGCTCACATCCCTTTTTTCCTCATTTATTTCCACTCCTGAGTTCTTGCTTTACTCTTCCCCTTCACTACTCACTCTCTTGTGTTTCTTTGTGATGGAAACTCTTTTGATATCTTCCATTTTTGTGGGGAGTGGGAAGGACTCAATTTTTCTCTCCAAAACCATTCACCTTCTTCACATCTGAGTCAAGTGAATGTATTTGTAGCACCTATTTGGCATTACATGGTCATTGATTCCATTCTAGAGAACTCCTGCCATTCAAAGAGTGACCCTTGTACTTTGTTGAAGCCTGTGTTGAAGCCTCTGAGCATCCAGATCTCAGAACCTGTATTATTGATTCTTTTTGAGCTTCCCAACCATTGTTAGCAAATATACTTTTCTTTGATTTCCTGTCATATCTTCGTTCTCTCCTGGTTCTCATCTTTTCTTTGTTTCCTCACAGCAGCAATTGGATGATCATTCTCACTTTGTATATTTCTGTGGATTGTGCAGGGTTATGTTTTCAGTTTCTTAGCCTCCCTTTACTTGCATTTTTTTAATAGAGTCCCATCAGTAATCGAATTTGATTCCTATACAGGTTGATGACTCAGAGCTTAGCAGTATCAATATTATCTCCTGCTGTCCAAATTCAAAAACTCCCCTTATGTGTGACAACTTATAAGAGGATAAATCATACCCCAAACTGAATGTGGGAAGTGGAGATCCTGATCTTTCTGACACCCTTTCCACTTGAAAGAATAATTCTCTAATTTCTTCTTTACGTCACTGAGGCATCATCATTATTCTGCTTTTTATTCACTGTTGCAACTTCAGCACCTTTGCATCTCCATGTCATCTTGTCTATACTATAGTTAATCTTGGTGATTCCTTCTACGTAGTATTTATAAGATAATACCACTTACCTGGGTGGTATTTACCATTTTACAATTATTTCTATTAGTGTTTTATTTTTTGTTGTTCTTAACACATGCAGTCCTGTCTTTATGATGGGTATCCAAAAAGCAGCAGCAAAGATTATTTCCTTCACATAGAGGAGAGGAGTGCATGTGAGTGCATGTGCTCATGCACACCAATATTTACATAGCAAGACATGGCTGATTCTCCTCAGAACAGCCCTTGTACTCTTGCCATTCAGCTGCTGCTGGCATTCCTGGCATTGTGCACACAGGAAGCTGCTGTGGTGCCTCTCCTGAGGGATTCACATTCTGTGGGGGATGAGTAGAGGCTGAAATGAAATTCGGAAGGGTGTTAGTAAATTTTCACTGTAGGCTTTTGACTTTCTTTAGTATGCACAATCCCATCACTTATAGGGGAAAATGACACTAATTTTTCTGCTGCTCTGACACTGGTGCTCTCATCCATGTCCCTGTTTCATTGTTGAGGGGAAGGATTAAAGCCTTCTCCTCTAGGCAACTGCTACTTGACAACTAGAAATGAATTTGTGAAGAAGAAGATGTGAGGGTTCAGTTCAGAAAAGGAATCACATCCTAAATTGGTGGTAAAGCAGACTCTTTGAAACTTCCATTAGATCCTTTAAGTGTCACTATGGCTGTAAAATGCCTCATTGAAGAGAAATTGCTGTTCTTCCATCCAATTTTTCCTGATCCATAAGCCCACATCCTGTGTTTATACTGTTAACTGTTAACAGACTGGGATCTATAGAGGCTATTTAATGGAGTAGACTGTATTTTTCTTGTCATTGAAGTTCTCCACATTAGTGGCCTTTATTGATCCAAACATCATCTGCTGTGCTCATGTCTTCAGATTGCAGACCACACCAACATGTGATCTGAAAGGTAAACTGGTGGGATTCATGTATTCTTGGCACAGCATGGTGCCTGGAACAGACACCCTCATGTATAGAAAACCTCTGCTAATGGGTTTACTAATTGCTTTACTAATTGCTCATAACTCCTTAGTTCTTTCTATGTATATAAAATGGAAAATTTCCATGGAGATGAAGTATTTTCCATTTGGAATTCCTTTTAAAGTGTATGATTTCTTTTCCATAAGGGCGCTTGTGATTAAAACAGGCTGTACAAATAATTTGGTGATAGATTTTGTAGGAATAACAGAGGCAGCGTTCACACTTAGCAGAAGAAAGTAAGGCTGACTGCATCTTTTTTCTTTTTTTCCAGCAAAAAGCTAGAGATAATAGAGCTGCTTTGCGCATCAATAAAGTACAGATGTCAAATGACTCCATGAAAAGGCAGCAGCAACAGGATAGCATTGATCCCAGCTCACGCATCGACTCCGACCTCTTTAAAGATCCATTAAAACAGAGGGAATCAGAACATGAGCAGGAATGGAAATTCAGACAGGTGTGTTGCATTTAGGGTGTTTTGTTATTTTTCTTCCAGCTTTTTTATTGCATTGTTTGGATCTGCTGTAATAGAATTGGTTTGAATCTTTTCTTTGTAGAAGAGTGTGAAGTTGGACATTCTGCATGGGGAAAAAAATAGATGTTATCAAAAGACAAGCTGCTAACATTTTGTTTTAAAATTTTAACTCTTAAGTCCTATGTATCATGGAAATAGGGTGTTCTTTCTCTGCATGGCTGTCTAGTGCAGTAGTTTGTATTTACATATCCTGTATTGCAGTAACTTTATGCTTCTTCAAATGAGGCTGCTTGTCTCTTGGAGCCCATTTGCCTCATATCAGTGCTGCATCTCTTTGTCTCCAATGTATAAGACTGGAAAGCAGTGATGCTTTAGGCAACCTGGGAAAGGCTTATTCCCAGGAAATTAAGATTCATGTCAAGGTAATTGAACTTTACAAATAGGTGGACCCTCTGCTACCATTTCATTTAAAATTTGCAATTTGTAGTTATTTATAACTGATCTTTGTGTCCTAAAATTTTCCAATTATAGATTCAGTCTTCAGTAAGATTTTGTTTACCCTGAACTTAGAAGTGTAACCTTTTCCCTCATACTTTTAAAACAGCAAATGCGGCAAAAGAGCAAGCAGCAAGCCAAAATAGAAGCCACACAGAAGCTTGAACAAGTGAAAAATGAGCAGCAGCAGCAACAACAACAGCAGCAGCAGCAGCAACAGCAGCAGCAGTTTGGTTCACAGCAGCTTCTGAACCAGTCTGGCTCAGACACACCCAGCAGTGGGATCCAGAGCCCCTTAACACCACAGACTGGCAATGGAAGTATGTCTCCAGCACAACAGACATTCCATAAGGATCTATTTACAAAGCAGCAGCTCCCTGCTACACCTACATCAGCATCCTCTGATGATGTGTTCCTAAAACCACAAGCCCCACCCCCTACTCCGACCCGCATCCCAGTACATGATTCACTGTCTCAGTCTCAGACTCCTCAGACATCGTCACAACAGATGTTTTCTCCAGGTTCCACAAACACAAGACCCCCCTCTCCAATGGATCCATATGCTAAAATGGTGGGAACACCTAGACCAGCACCCATTAACCAGAACTTTGTTAGAAGGAACACCATTGCCCCATTAGATACCTGTGCAGCACAGCCATCCATATCCCGACCCCTTCAGGGAGCTGAACCATCGGGAAGCAGACCTTCACCAGTCAGGGATTCGTGTTCTTCATCTCCAGGGAGCAGCGATCCCTATGCAAAGCCACCAGACACACCCAGGCCTGTCATGGCATCAGAGCAGTTCTCCAAACCACTGGGGGTCCCGAGATCCCTGGAACAGTCAGGGAAGGTTCCTTTAGCAGCAGGAAGCAGTGATCCCTTTACTAAGCCTGCTCCTAGGACTGATGCATTTCAGAGACAGAGAGTAGCCTCTGCTGATGCCTATGCACGGCCTCCTCTGACTCCGACTCCTGCTCCTGTTGATGGGAGCCCTGGACCTTTTAAAACCCCGCTGCGCCCTCCTCAGTCCCCACAAGATCCTTATGCATCCATGCCAACCACGCCACGGCGCGTTCCCGTCGATCCTTATGAAAGGCCCGCCTTGACACCAAGGCCAGTGGATAACTTTTCCCATAACCAGGCTAATGACCCGTACAGCCAGCCTCCCCTCACCCCCCACCCTGCAATAAAGGAGACTTTCGCCCATCCACCCCGGATAGTGCGGCCACAGAGCGATTCCTTCCCTCAGTCCGGGCCCATTTCCAGGCCAGCTTCTCAGGACCCTTATTCCCAGCCTCCAGGTACTCCTCGGCCAGTTGCTGATCCTTATGCCCAACCTCCAGGAACTCCTCGTCCTGCCACAGCTGATCCATATATGCAGCAACCACCAACACCAAGACCTTCTCAGCCAGCAGATTTATTTTCTCAGTCCCCAGCAAATCAGAGACATTCTGATCCCTACGCCCAACCTCCTGGAACACCAAGGCCAGTTCTCAATGACCCCTATTCTCAGCAACCAGCAACTCCAAGGCCAGGGATTCCTGAGAGTTTTAACAGGCCTGCAATGACAAGACCAGGACTAATACCAAATAGAGATCCTTTCCTGCAGACACCACAGAGCAGGTTGCAGGGCACTTTTGTCAGGCCATCAGATCCATGTTCTCAAACTCCCAGACCTGCAGGACCCGCAATAACAGATTCATTTAGCCATGGTCCTGCTGCTCCAGCACGTGACCCCTATGACCAGCCACCAATGACTCCAAGACCTCAGCCAGAATCTTTTGGAACTGGTCAGCTGGGCCATGATGGTGCCGAACAGCCACGGCCTGGATCCGAGGGCACCTTCAGTGCGTCTGGAAATTCTCCGATGACTTCTCAAGGACAACAGTTTCCCAAAGTTTCTCAAGTTCCTGGCCCAGCACCCACCACAGGAGTAACAGATACACAGAATACCATGAATATGTCTCAAGCAGATACTGAGAAGTTAAGACAGGTGAGAATAATATTCAATACTGATGGTATTAAAATTTCATAAGTAGAAGAATTTTCTTCATTCTTGTTAATATTTGAAGTTATAAAAATAACTCATAGTAATAAATTAATATTGAAGCTGTTAAACACAGCTATAGGTAAGATAAGAATTGTCTTAATTAGTATGTTAATTTGGTCCTCCTGCATAGAACTACAATATATAGAAACATCAGTAATTTTGGAGAAGTTTGGACAACATCCAAAAGGAAGCAAAGACCGTATTCGAAGCCGTGGAAGATGTAGGTGGTTGGTCTGTAATAGTTCTTTTAGCTACAGTCTGAGGGGAAAAAAACATCTTGAAAGGACAGCCAGTTCTATAACAGATGAGATGTAGAACTCATGACTTCTTCACTGGCTGAAAAGGGGCAAAGATCTCAGACCACACATCTGACTTTGCAGTTGGCTGATGTGTTGAGGTGAATCCTACCCTTGGTCACTGCTCTTTTTGAGGCACGTTCACTCCAGGTTTCTGACAGTAAATGTTTGGCAAACAGCTCTTGCTGAGACATAGAATTACATTCAGCTTGTGGAAAGCTGCTCAGTCTTTTGTTTGGAATGAGCAATGGGAAGTAGATTTAGCAGAAAATTGGTAGGTAGTATTTATCATACAGAGTCAGAGCAAATTCTGCAGCTGTGGCATAAACCTCTTGCTGACTTTTCTTCAGTGGACTTCTAGTCCTTTGACCTTCAGAATGCACTTTTCATGTGGTGAAAGCTCCTGCATTATTGGAATAGAAAAGGAAAAGAGAGTTGCTTCCGTATTAATTGGTAGAATGGGGTCACACCATACATTTCAATTTTCTCATATCTGAGGTGTTTATGGTAGTTTTCAATATTTTTCTGTAGCAACTGAAGGATTTCTTTGCTCCAAAAGTCTCAGCCTAGCAGAGTATAACACTTCAAAATATTTCACTTACAGTGTCAAGCATAATGATGTTATTTTTTTCTTAAACAGCGCCAGAAATTACGTGAAATTATTCTACAGCAACAGCAGCAGAAGAAGAACGCAGTTCGTCAGGAAAAGGCCTTGCAGGATGCAGCAGCTCCTACCCATGCAACTCCTCTTCAGCATTGGCAGCAAGACAACTTGAATCAAATCTTTAACCGCCCTCCCCCTCCATATCCTGGGAATATTAGGTCCTCTGTTGTCCCTCCAGGTGGGCCAAGGTTCACTGTGTACCCAAAAGACCAACGTGGACCATTTCCAGCTGATGGGCAGTTCAATAGACCCCAGTTTCCAGGAGATATGAATGCCATGGGGATGAGACCTCATGGTCTTAGGTAAGCTCTTGGGTCTCTTAAACTCAGGGTATTACAGGAGTAGTTAGATAAAGGAATTTTTTTGAATCAAAAGACGTTGTGTTGTCTGCAGTAGCTGGTAACCTTCCTGAAGTGGGTTTTTCTGTGTCTGTAACATTAGGGTGTGTTCTACACTTGCAGTGTTTTGCACTGTTTTACTGGAAATTAATTAGAAATAAAAACGGAGAAACTGCAATACTATTCAAAGTTATGTGACCTGGAAGATCTTGTTGTTTGTGGTTTTGGGGTATATCTTTAAAAGAAAAAAAAAAGTGAAAGGTCAGACTTTATTTTTGGTGTCTTATTAATGAGTCAGTATAATATTCTTGTTTTCATTTCTAATGAATATGTAATCAAACATCAGCTTCTGTCTGTGCCACTTTTACTGTGAGTGCTATGATATAAAATGAATTCCAGTATCAACAGAAATTGTCATCTCAGGAATTATGATTTTCAGTATGTGGATTTATTTCAGTAATTTCTAAATCTGTATACTATTATTTTTTATGCTGGATTTCATTAAAGTGTACTTTATCTACTAGGATAGTTCTGACTGTCAGAGACTTCTATCCATTATTATTATTGAAATTGAAAACAGGTTGTTTATTAAACATAATTAAAGCAATTATTTTATTGTAGTCATAAAGCTCATTTAAATGTAAGCATAATCAGTCAAAATATTTATTTAAATATCTTAATGAATGCATCATGTAAAGCATTTTGGTGAATAGCTATTTAGTCAAATATGCCAGACTAAGCAGTCCTGGGAAAAAAAGACTATTTAGTCTTTCATGCTTTATTTTAGATATGGGTTTCCAGGAGGTGGCCATGGTCCACCCTCAGGTCAAGAACGTTTCCTTGGTCCCCAGCAGCCAATGCAGCGCCCTGGAGTTCCACCACAGCTGAGAAGATCTCTGTCTATTGATATGCCTCGGCCAGTGAACAATCCACAAATAAACAACACATCCGGGATCTCACAGCATTTCCCTCCACAGGGAATTCCAGTTCAGCAGCACAACATATTGGGTCAGGCATTTATCGAGTTACGTCACAGAGCTCCTGATGGGAGGCCAAGGCTGCCCTTTAATCCTTCTGCTGCAAATGTTATGGATGCAGCAGCTCAACATCAGAGACATCCCGGGTTTATGGCCAGGCAGGATTTCCCAGGCCCAAGACAAGCAGAACCACTGAGACATAATTCTCAAGGAATACCCAACCCATTGCAGTTACCTACAAGTTTGGAGCACATGTCACAGTCCCAGCAGGATCAAATCAATCCTGACAACCCACCCACACTTGTAATGCGATCTCTAGGTCATCAGCCAGTTGCTGATGCGTTCCCAGGGCCATCTTTGTCTACATCTGCACCAAGTGATGAATCTGCAAATTTACAGATCCCCAACCAGCCAAGTGATGGTCTAGAAGAGAAGCTTGATCCTGATGATCCTGCTGTAAAAGATTTGGATGTGAAAGACCTTGATGGGGTTGAAGTTAAAGATTTAGATGATGAGGATCTGGAAAATTTGAATTTAGACACAGAGGATGGGAAAGGAGATGAACTGGATACTCTAGATAATTTGGAAACCAATGATCCTCACCTTGATGATCTTTTGAGATCAGGGGAATTTGATTTAATTGCATACACAGACCCAGACCTTGATGTGGGGGATAAGAAAGGAATGTTTAATGAAGAACTAGATCTTAGTGTCCCCATTGATGACAAACTAGATATCCAGGGCAAAGCAGAAGAGCCCAAACAGAAAGAACAAGGTGATACAACTGTTGCCCCTTCTGAAAACCAATCTCCACCAAAGAAATCTGCTACAGAAAATGAAATTAAAACAGAAGTACTTTCCCCAAACACTCAGGAGGAAAAGAAGAATGAAAATGAAAAAAGTGATGGAAATGCTGAATCCAGAAGTACTCAACAGGCTGCTGAAGTGGAGTTAAAGGATGGAGAAAAGACTCCTGCTCAGCCTGCTAACCCAGAATTTCCTGACAAAACTACTGCTGTTCCTAGTCAAGAAACAACTGTGCCTAGTCCAGATGCTCAGGGAGCTGCTCCACTTTCTGTTCAAGGAGCAGTAAGTTCCTGCAGTATTTCTGGGTCCACCCCAGTCCTCTCTAGTTTGCTGTCTAATGAAAGCTCAGACAATGCTGAAGCAAGAACTCTGGGATCTCCATCTCAATCTCTGCCACCCACACAAATGAACCATGGATCAGGTATTCCACAAACACTCATGACACCTGGTGGACAGATCTTGGAAAACACTTTAAATTCCAATTTGTCCATGGTTCCACGAATCAACCATAATTTTTCTCAAGGGTCACCAAACCCAGGATTTATTCAGGGTCAGTCATCTAATCATAACTTTGGGACAGGACAGACATCTAATCAAACTGTGGCCGTACCAAACCGTCCTGGTCCTAGTGGCATCTCTGGTCCCCAACAGATGATGCTCCCCCAACCATTAGCTCAGCAACAAAACAGAGAGAGACCACTTCTGCTAGAGGAACAGCCACTTCTTCTGCAGGACCTTTTGGATCAGGAAAGACAGGAGCAGCAGCAGCAGCGACAGATGCAAGCCATGATTCGCCAACGTTCAGAGCCATTTTTCCCCAATATTGGTATGTGGGTGATGTGTTTGTCTGTGTTCTGGTTAGTTTGGGGTTTTTTTTTATAAATGCAACAATAAATAGTTAAATAATCCCTAGCACTGAAAGAAGTAGGTAGATATTGTGGTGCATAACAAAAATCAGCCTGCCTATTGGGTACAAAGGGAGTATGGAAATTGAGCATGTAGGTGGAATTCTGAACTCTCTGGCAAGACTCCTGTTGTCATTACCAGGATCAGGTGTGTCTCAAAGAAAGGGGTCATCAAAAGCTGTGTTAGTAACTCACAATCTAGGCAAGGCCCAGAAACATGACAAATAGTCCTACATGTACTACAAGCATTTCATTTAAACCATGATTACTTGTTTAATATAACTTAGCAGCTTGAGCATTCAGATCAAGACCATCATTATCATTTAATTGTTATTAAAGAGATACTAAATTTTTTGAATTGTATTAGTTGTAACTACACTGGCCATCAAGGCTGTTCCCTTAGTGCATTAGTGGTGGTCTGTCAGTTGCCAACTGAGCTCACAGAAACAGCTCTTCTTCCTGAGTCTTCAACCTATAAATACAATTTATTAATCTTTTGGGACATATTTGGCAAGTTTGGTCTAGAGCCCTTCTCAGACTCTCAGACTGGCCTGCTTTTTTTGTATAGCGTGGCTGAAAACAAGGACAGTTGCTGCTGGAGTAACCTTCCTTAGAAGATGAAACTACTTATTAGCTATGAATTTCAAAGTCAAGATGACAACTACTATGAATTAGTAATGCAATTAGTGTTTTTTTTTTAACGAAGATATACAGTTAAACTAGATGTAAGCAAGTCAGTTCCAATAATAACTTGGAATGTTCAGCTGTGTAATTCACTTCTACTATTTTTCTCTTACAGACTTTGATGCAATTACGGATCCCATAATGAAAGCAAAAATGGTTGCTCTTAAGGGCATCAACAAAGTCATGGCACAGAGTAACATGGGGATGCCACCAATGGTCATGAACAGGTAGGCAACGCTTGATACCATTACCTACAAAATGTAAAAGGAAATTTTAGGGCTTGGGGAAATGAAAAAAGATCCTTCTGTCATGTAGTTCAGAGTCCATGCTAATAGAGGATAATCTCGTAAGAATGAAGTGGAACTGCCAATAGAAGTAGGAACTATGAAAGGTATTGAAAAACATCAGACTTGTGTTCTAAATACAATGTCATCAGTCAACATGGCTTCACTGAGTGTTTTGTTTTTTGTTTTTTTTTTGTTTTCCCACTTACTAATTAAGTAATGACACATCTCCCTCTTATTGAATTAGAAAACTGTGGGTGGCCATGTAACAGCGAAACTTCATGTTGCAGCATATCATTTAATCCTGGGTATAATTAAGGTTTAGCCCAAGCAGTGGAAATTTGATCCTCTCTTTAAATCTGTTGTGAGTACAGGAGGAGCCATGAACTTCGCAGGCTCCACCAGGACTGTCCTTACCATAGGTGGGGAGTCTGTGGGCCAGGAAGTATCTGTACCTGTTCTTTTTATTATGTAGCCCTGGAAATAATGTGTTTTGTCCTTCCTAACACATATTTCAGTGTTACATGATAATACATGGTTTACCAGGGGATGTACATTTACCCAACTCCAGCTGACTCTGCTGGTGACCATGATACCTAAATGCATTAAGTCTTTGCTTCTTAAATCATGAATTATAAGAATACAAATACAGGGTTTGTGTGTGAGACTGTTTTCACTGTTTTAGCACAGTAAATCAGGTTTAATTCTCTCGGAAAAGTCTAAAATGCAGTAGATTCAACCAAGAGAGAATTAATATTCTCCAGATGTTGAAAAACTTTGGTACAAAGTTCAAACAAATATATATATATATATATATATATGAATAAATATAAAATATTTGGATGCTTAGTGTAAGTTCAACATAGTACAAAAAGTTGTCTCTCTCCTAAATTAACAGTTTTCAAGACTATAATTTCACTTTCTGTTTATTGATCACTAGATTTCCCTTTATGGGTCAGCCAGTGCCAGGGGCTCAGACCAGTGAAGGCCAAAATCATATGCAGCAGGCAATTACACAGGTAATACAACTTGATATGGGTTTGAAATGGAACTGTTTAATAATGAAATAGTGTTTAACAAGGTTTTGGTTATTTTAATTGAACCATGATTTAATATCCTTGTCTGTATATTTTACTGAAATTTCTAGGATGGAAGTTTGACGCCTCAGATTTCTAGGCCTAATCCTCCCAATTTTGGTCCTGGCTTTGTCAGTAAGTAAAGATTTAATAATTTACTGTATCATACTGTTTCATTGAGTGGCTCTGTTTTCTTTAAAATAAAATATCCATACATGGATCCCATTTCTCAAAAAATCATCCTTTTAAAATTGAGTCATTTAATCATTACAATGCCAACTAATGAAGGGGTGTGTAGTAAATGCTGTTAACATTTTCAAAGAAACATCATAAGGAAAGAGGAAAATAGAAAATTAACATTATTTGAATTTGTGTGAGAAAAGTAATCTACTAAATGGCAGACTCCAATTTCAGAAACCTGGTCTTTGGCTGTGTTGCAATATTCTGAGCTCAGTGAGAACAACTGTCTGTATTGATGTTTTGGGGGTTTGTTTTTTTTTTTTATTCCAGAAGCAAAAAGTTTTGTGCAGCATCGTTGTCATTTGAACAAATACCAGTAAAAACTTTCCAGGCATTAGTTAAGCAAGCCTGGCTGTGAATCTCAGTTGTTGAAAGCAGAAATACACAGCACTAGCATTTTGCATTCCATGTTTCTGGCTGACCTAGATCAATTGTAAATCCTGGTTTCCACGATGAGAAAGATTTATTAGCAGAAATTAAAACTTAACGTATGTTGGGAGAAGGAAGACCAGGAGTAAAAGAAGTGTTTCTATCACTACAAACACTTCACTTGATATTTACGAATAAGAAACAGAAGTAAACACCTTCACCTTTTCCTGAAACTGGAGTAGCAGCACTGAGTATGCAATAAGGAGCTTTTCCAATAGCATCTATATTAATTTTGGGTGAAATTTGACATGACACTCAGCGTGGCCTCACTCACGTTGGGTGGTGGTGGGTTCTGAGGGCTTCAAAAGATTTGTTTCTCATTTCAGTAGTAGCTATTCTTACCTGGAACTCGTTAATATTTCTTCCATTTGCACTTTCACGTTGCTTACATTACTCTCTGTGTTTCCACTCAATTGTCCCTTCAGGTTATGGGATTAATTCCCTTGGAAGAGCAGACCCCCTTGAGAACAGGCTCGCCCTGTGAGTGGGTTTAGTTGAGCTGTTAGGAGTTGATGTCTGTCACTAACACAGTCACTGGCAGAGTGGGGGGTGGCAGGGACTGGAGCACAAGGACATGGTTATGTTGAAATCTTACTGCTGTGTGGATATTTAACAAACTCTGTTTACAAGGAGGATCCGTGTTGTATTCCCCGTGTCCCAGTGAATTGCCACAATGTGATCAGGAGACACGTCACACTATCACCACACCATCTCTCCTGCTTTCTGTGCTTAGTGCAGATCAAGTGTCATCAGACATGATTGTTTTGCCTCAAGAAAAACATCTGAGAGCAATGGACTCGAGGCAGATGAGCATTTCTCATTTGTGAGAGAAATGATGTCTCAGTTACAGCCTAAATGAGAGGCATTTTTTCTGGAGGGAGGGAATGGCACAGAGCTGAAGGCCCTGTGCCAAGGACTGACAATGACAAAGTGATTTTTACAAACACAGTATCTTTCTTTCATTTCATGAATATTTGATGGATGCTTATAATTTTAATTTTTTTCTTAGAAGTGGTAATAAAAATGGATTTTTGTATGTACAACAGTCTTCTGCAAACACCAGAATTAATGAGGCTGTGTTTCCTGTAAGTTTGTATCCTTGCTCCCTAATGTCTTTCTTTCTACTTGAGTACTTCCAGAGGTGTGCCGTGTCCACTCTACTGTGGCAGAGCAGGGTACCACTGGGTTCTGTAGCTGTTCTCAAAGCTACATTTACTCACTGGCAAGTGCACGTTTGCTGGCTTGACAGTGGGCTCATGGCTCCTGAAATGAAGGGACTGTGTTAAAACTACTTTCTCTCAATAAATGCAGTAATTTGAATCTCTGTCTCCTTTACTCAAATCACTCCAATAAGTTAGTATTTCATGAGACACCAAATACTCTGTCAAATTTGGCTGAATTTAACAAATAATTTCTTGAAATAAGGGGGGAACTGAGTTGTTAAACTTGAGCTCTAAAAAGTAGGATGAGAGCTCACCTCCAGGATGAGATCATGTCATACCTAATTTCCCTTCTCTCTAGATGATTCACAAAGAAAGCAATATGAGGAGTGGCTGCAAGACACACAACAACTTCTTCAAATGCAACAGAAGTACCTTGAGGAGCAAATTGGAGCACACAGAAAATCCAAAAAGGCACTCTCAGCAAAGCAGCGCACAGCCAAGAAAGCTGGACGTGAATTCCCAGAAGAAGATGCAGAACAGCTTAAACATGTTACTGAGCAGCAAAGTATGGTCCAAAAACAGCTAGATCAGGTAATCATCTGGAATCCAAACTGATCCCCTTGATACTGAGCTGTCATATTGGTATGACTCTTTCCTTTAAATCTTCTGAAAGATACAGTGGAACTTACTTAAAGGGAGCCACTCCATATAGCGTTTTGTCTGTGTAACAGTATTACTCTTGATTGCTGGTGACACTGGAATTGCAGAGGAATATGCTATGGCAAACATTATGACAAAAACCTGGTTTAGTACTTTGGGAAGAGGGGAAATTCCTTGGCAAAAGTACTTGCAGTGGAGTTTCTGGCACCATGCAAAGCAAAAATGAAATTTTGAGAGAAAAGTTGTAGCATGCAAGGCTTTGTTTCAGATTTGAATGAACCTCATAACTCAGTCTTTTTCTGGTGCCCTCAAATAATCAGAACCTCTTGGTTATGTGCCAGTTCAATGTTACTGTTTGAAAATCTTTTTTCATTATATCTTTAGAGTTAGTCCAGTTTTATGATCTGTCTCATTCCTAGATGCTGATCATCAGTGCGTGTTATCTGTTACTGTGTCATGGAATAATACAGGTCAAAGGCATATCTGGAGATCATCTAGTCATGATCAAAGCAGAACTAGCTTCATAGTTAAATCAGGTTGCTCAGCACCTTGTCAGTCAAGTTTTGTAAGTTTCCAAGGGCTGAGATTTCCCAGCCTCTCTGGGCCCCTGTTCCTACATGTAACCACTTTCTCTGGATTTTGTTTTTCTTTCCTTATATTCAGTTGGAATTTCACATCTTGTAACTGGGATTATAGCAAGTGAGATTCAAGTTACACCTGTGATAGGTTTGTTAAATCTGTGCTTTGGCCACTAGTATTGAATGCCGTGTTCCTCAAGGCATGGTTATAAACTATCTGCCATGATTGTCAGGATCAACTAGTCCTGCTGAAAATGAAAACGTTTAAGAATTATCCTTTATTAATATGAAGGGAAAAATTGGCAGCAGACTGCTTGGAATGAAGTCTTAAGTGATATCTGACCCTCAAGTTCTTGCTCCTGTGTTGCTTCAAGACAAAGTATGAGCTGGATGGGGTATTAATTGGCTTGTCTTTTCACTGTGTGGAAGAAGGATGGAGTGGGTAAATCATGTCTACATGATTTTTTCTTTTTTTCCTTTCCACAATGAATCGTGAGTAGCATAAATGCAAAAATAATTAATTTTAACCAATCTTTATCATACATATGTGGGTCTAGTCTTACAGTGGAGTTAGACTGAAGTAACAGCTGCTAATCGTGATGTTGATGGCAGCTTCATTTACTGCCCCATAATTAAATTTTTTTTTTTTTTGTACTTCTTAAATTTAAGTTTGATCTACTCTGGCAAATGCCCTCTAATGCACCTCAGCCACTGATTTAGACCAGTCATCCACATCCTAAACAGTGCTTTGTAACATACCTTGTAAGAGTTTAAATGAGGCTTTGTTAAAGTGTATTTTTAGGGACCTTCTACTGGAAGCAATTTGCCACTCTTTCAAATCAGACCAAGCCATTTTTCTGTAATCAAGTTTCTGTTAATTTTTGAAAAGGGCCAAGTCCCTCTATGTATGGAGAGAGAAAAGAGCTCTCGGATCCCTGCAAATTGCTGGTCCTGGACACAGCTCTGGAGAAGCCGGAGCTGACTGTGCTCCATGAGCTGATGTGTGACAGGGTTATTAGCCCAGGCACAGAGCCATGGAGACACTGCCAGATTGTCCCTGCAGCCAGGGCAGTTTGGCTGCTTCGGTGTGGCTCTGTGCCTGTGTAATACACTCTGCCTTGTTCTCCCTTGCACTCCTAAAATCACCAGGTCGACCTGCACAGTCGGCTCAGGGCCAGCTGGGTGTAGGCAGCGCTGGTCCTTTGAGATCCCAGCTAATTCCAAGTGCAGTCACGTGGCTGATCCACCCCTGCAGACCCTGGGAGGGAGTAGTAGTGTTGATGCCTCATGGTACAGAGCCAGCACAGGTTTGGTGCTGTAGAGCATTGGAGAAACCCTGGAGCACTGGATCTGTGCAGTGCAGATGGATCCAGCTGGTGGCTTTATGCGGTGGTGCTGTTTATGTGGCAATGTCAGAGCCAAGCCAGAGCTCATAAATCATCCTGGACCTGAGATTACTGTATAATAACCTTTTGGGTGCATCTGTCCTGCAGTCTGGAGTGTGTCCTGTGGCATCTCTGTTACCCTAAGCCTTCTGGCTTATCCTGTGCCACAGATAAAGGAGAGCACTATCAAACATCTTTAATTATGTCATGGACTTTTTCTACCGCTACAAATAGCAAATGGAAGCTGTGGAAGTCGTAATCTAATGAACAGAAGTGAGAGAGAGATTTTCAATAATGTACATATTATTAACCAGTGGATTCCAAGTTCTCTTATTTTTTTAGAGACCAGTTTAATTTGGTATCTGCTGTGTTTCTGAAAGGCTCTTGCTTTTCTGGTTGACACTCTCATATCCTCCCCTTGGCTTCTGCTTGCCATAAACTACAAGGTATGACTTTTAGTGTCCAAGTTGAGTTTATTTGGGTCTTAAAATTTTAAATTTTCAAGGAGCAGGTACCATTTTCGTCTGCTGTGATTAGTTTGAGGAACTGCCTGTGAATAAATGGGAATCTACCTCACTCTTTTCCTGCAAACATTTCCTTTTCAACTACATCTTCCAAAAATTTTGCTGATACGTGAACATCATCCATCTCAGTGTTTCCTTTTTCCTGTCTGTTCCCAACTATTTGTATCCTGTGAATGCATGATAAGTTCTCTAGGACAAGAATCACTTTTGGCTTAAGTTTGTGTATTCCCTAGCACAGTGCAGTCTTGTTATTAATTAGGACTTTAAGGCATTGCTATTTTGCCAAAAGTCTTGGGGCGGGAAGTATTTCCAAAGAAATAAAGGCTGTTTAGCATTAAAAACTGTGCAGAAATGCGATTTTTGCCCAAGGTTCATTGCCTACTGGAATTACAATGGTGAGTTACATGGTTTATGTTGCACAGCCAGTACATGGCAGAGATGACTAATGACTGTTTTAATTTTTAGATCCGAAAGCAGCAGAAGGAGCACGCAGAGCTAATTGAGGAATACCGGATCAAGCAGCAGCAGCAGCAGTGTGGAATGGCCCCCCATGCCATAATGCCAGGTGTCCAGGCTCAGCCACCCATGGTTCCAGGAGGAACGGCACCAGCAATGAATCAGCAAAACTTCCCCATGGTGGCACAGCAGCTCCAGCATCAGCAGCATCCAGTGATGATCCCTGGGCAATCCAACCCTACCAGAATGCCAAATTTGTCTGGATGGCAACCTGCAACTGCCCCTGCAAGTCATATTTCCATGAATCCAGCAAGGATGCAGCCTCCAATGACACCAATGCCAATTACTCCCGGTACACCAGCGCCTGTGCCTGGTCCAAATGCAGCTGCACAGTCAGGGCCACCCCCAAGGGTGGAGTTTGAGGACAATAACCCTTTTAGTGAGAGTTTCCAAGAGCGGGAGAGGAAGGAGCGGTTGCGGGAGCAGCAGGAGCGGCAGCGCATCCAGCTGATGCAGGAGGTGGATCGACAGAGAGCTTTGCAGCAGAGGATGGAGCTGGAACAGCACAGTGTGATGGGGTCTGAATTAAATAACAAAACACCCTTATCTCAGATACCTTTCTTCAATTCCGAGCTGCCTTGTGATTTCATGCAAACCCCGCGGCCCCTGCAGCCGTCCCCACAGCATCAGCAGCAACAGATGGGGCAAATTCTGCAGCAAGGTGCTGTCACCTCCCCTCCTACCACTAATTTTATGCAAAGCAGTGAGCGAAGGCCAGTAGGACCTACAGCTTTTGGACCTGATGCATCTGCTGTTCCAGGTGGAGCCCCTAATTTCCATAATGTAAAACAAACTCATGGGAATCTCCCTGGGGCTGCCTTTACGCAGAACCAGGTCAGGCCTCCGTTTCCTTCTGCTGTACCTTCATCTGCAGTGCTGGGGAGTGGTGCCCCTTGTGGTTCGGACACTAGTGTGCCCCAGGCAGCAAACTTCCCTGGATCAAGCCAGTCTCTCATACAGCTGTATTCTGATATAATCCCAGAAGAGAAGGGCAAAAAGAAAAGGACGCGAAAAAAGAAAAAGGACGATGATGCTGAGTCAATAAAAGCCCCGTCAACTCCACACTCAGATATCACTGCACCATCAACCCCAACCATTTCTGATTCTACCTCCACCCCTACAGTGAACACCCCCAATGAACCACGTCACCAGGATGAACAAGAATCATTGGAGCTGACAGGGCCATTGACATCAAATGTGGGAGAGAGCCAGAGCTCTCCAGAGCGGGAGGGGAAGCTCCTCAGCCTGGCCCAAAAACAGCCAAGTGGGAATGCAGAGACCGAGAAGGCTAAAACAGACACACCAACCAGTGTCCAAGAAGTTAAACTGGAAAAGGCAGAAACTGATCAATGTTCAGGTCAAGCTGAGCCTAAACCAGAAAATCCAAGTAGTATTAAGGTGGAAGAAGACAAGGTCACCTCACAGCCTGTCTCTTCAGCTCAGAGTCCGGCACAGCCACCTGGTGTTCCAGCAGCCAAAGGGGAGTCAGGGAATGAACTCCTGAAACACCTGCTAAAAAATAAGAAGTCCTCATCTCTTCTAAATCAGAAGCCGGAGAACAGTGGCCGAGCAGAGGAGGAGGCTTCTGGGGATAAAAAGTTAGCAGAGAAGCAGATTCCAGCTGAAGGAATGGTGAGCCTGCTACTGGTTTTGTTACACAGTGGTCATCAGCAGTCAAAGACTAGTTTGTGCCTCTACCATGGGCATATGTGAAAAGGTGGGAAGATAACCTACCTGTATGAGAGGAGTAAACAGCTTTTTTGCCTCCTTTCTTGCCTTTTCTCCATAAGAAAATTACCTGAGTCAAAAAAAGAACAAATTTTAAGATGACTTTGTAGGTCAGCATATTCACAAATCATTAAAATGAAAAAAAAAAATTCTACAGAAAATAATTTTTAAAAAGGCCACTTTCTAATATTAAGACTAAGGCAAAATTTTATAGTATGATTCTTAATTACCTACTGGTGTGTGTCTGTACAGAGCACAATGTGTGTGCTGCTTACTTCTGTGTTTCCTGAGCCATATATAGGCTGATCTGACATTATATGATTTAATAATTTATAAGAAGTGCTTTCTGTGGAGGTAGGATACACTTTACACGTAGATTTTTTTTTTGTCATTTTATTGTAACCTTTAATCTCTACTCAGTTTTGGTTTTTCACTGCCTAAACTCTAAATACATCCTTGGAACAAAATTTAAACATATTCAAAATGAATAAATACTGTGAGCAGCAGGTAAATGAAGTGTTCAAGATCCACAGCTAAAACATGTGACAGGAATATTAGTGAGAATACTTGTGATAGGGATGATGTTTAAAATGATAATGAATTATAAAAAAATTGAACTTTCTTTTGGCTTTCCACTGTCTGTTGCATTACTGAGTCCCGTTCTGATTCCTTCTACCCAACTGTGCTTTACTGTGAAGAAAAGCTTTGCATTTTTGTACTGAAAGTGTTTAAGCAAATGGTACAATCCAGAAGTGTTTCACAACACGTTTTTTGTTTCTAACCTCAAAATTCTTTTGTATTGTGTTAACTTAGATGCCTTTCTTTCTGTCACCAAGTCTGCCTTTCATTAGGTCCTCAAGAAAGTCTCTAGGGTTTCATACACAGGTAACTTTATTTTAGGGGGTATTCAAAGAGAATGTTTCTGGTTTGTGAGTTTTTGATGATGTTTTCAGATGTCAGTGGTGTTAATGGTAAGTCATAATTCTCTCTATAGAACCAGTCTAGCAGTTACATGTGCCACTAAAATACAGTTTGTTATCAGTGAGATTTATTACACTGTGTCGATGCTTTTAGACCCATGCAGTAAATTTTTATATTAAAATGTCAAAAATATTGCTTCACTTTCCTTTTTTTATACCAGCAAACTGCAGGAACCCAGATGCAAGGTGCATTTGGGTGTAGTAACAGCCAGCTTCAGAGAACAGATGTAGGACCTGAAACCAAGAAACAGAGAAATAAACGAGCTCAGAGGACAGGAGAGAAGGCAGCTCCTCGGTCCAAGAAAAGGAAAAAAGAGGAAGAAGAAAAGCAAGCTGTTTACCCCAATGCTGATACTTTCATCCAGCTGAAACAGGTAGGTGTGCAGATACTGGGAAAGGCATCAAGAGGACATGTGAAAGAAATATCTCCTGATGGAAATTAAATTGATCATTAAGTTGAATATTGAGTACAGAGTGGAGAAAAATGGGAACTTCTACAAAACTAGGAAATTTAAAGTTGTGGGGTTTTTTATATTAAGATTACTGACATGGCAAGTAGTCTTAAAACCATGGAGTTCCTGTCAGCTCTGGCAGCCTATGTGGATAAACTGGCAGAGAGCCAGTGCTGTAAATCCAGTGAACAGGGGACCACATTTCTTAACAAACAGAGAGGCCTGTGTTTGACACAGTTGTCTGACTGTGGAAAAAAAATAATTCTTTTTTTAAATTAGAAACCCACTCTACTGATGTTTGGAGATTTGCAATGCTTCTATATTATACTTAAATTCATTTCTAACTTGTATTTTAATACAGCAGCTTTCTCTTCTGCCTTTGGTGGAACCAATAATTGGAGTGAGCTTTGCACACTTTCTTCCCTATGGCAGTGGCCAACTAAATGGTGGAAATCGACTTGTAGGAAGTTTTGGTAGTGCTACTCTTGATGGGGCTTCAGATTACTACTCCCAGCTCATTTATAAGGTATGGTTTTAGTCTGGATTCCATTGTGTGCTCTCTGTGGGAAGAGCAGTGTATGACATTATTACTGATAGTCAGAGATCCTGCTTTTCATGCAACTAGAAGAAAAATAATTTTGTGTTGATGGTGAAACAGTCACCATTATTTTACTTTCTGAAAGTGAAAATCATTTCTGGAAACTGTCATAAACTAATTAAAAACAACAAATTCTCCTTTAACAAATGGATGCTAAGTAGTGGAAATTGTAATTACAGTTTTATGGAGCAGAAAATGCTGAATTCTCAGTACTTTGCAAAGTCATTGAAAGCATTAAAGCATTTCTTAATGTGAATTAAATGGGAAATAGACTTTTCCTCATTTGTCCACTAAGCCCTAACTAAGAACCCGAGAACCCTGAACAAAATAGACTGTTTGTTGATGAGTTAATAACCCACAGCATTTAAAATTCAGTCTCTGAGATCAGTGTGGCAATACTGGGAGAGCAGCAAGATAAGGAACAGAGAGAATCAAATTTGCTGCTTGGATGCCCTAATATAAAAACTATAACTGTATTAAAATCAGTTGTGTTTACTCCAGCCTTACATGGCATGCAAGCCAAGAATGTGAACTAACAGAAATAGTTGTTGTGGTCAAAAGTGAGTAATAAGCTTTAACTTTGAAGGCATGACTGCAATAAGAAAAGATACTGATATTCTCATTTAATTTTCACTTAAAACATGGGCAGTTAAGCAAGCTGGCAAGAAGTAGCCCAGAGTGTGAACTTGCAGAATATCTGCTTCTCCATAGTAACTGCTTCAGTGACACATGAGATAGCTTCCCTTTTAGTAAAAATTGGGTAAGATGACTTGTTTGTGGTAATGGGGAGTCACTGTGGAATAGCTCTCTCAGTCTGAAGTTTAAACCTTTACTGAAACCACAGGAACTTGTTGGGTCTCCCAAACGGTTCCTTAAAATGTTCTTTGTGCATTTCTGTAAATAATTTAGCTGTATCTTCTTTTGGTTAATGTATTTGGTAATGTTTTACTCATATAAACTATTCTTCTGATATAATTGATATAAGAAAAGCAAAGCATTGTGTTTATAGTAGATATTTTATATATTTGGTCACGTGCTTGAGAATTAACTATCGCTGCTTATCTGTGGGAATAAAACTCTGTAAGTGGGTTATGTTGTTTAGCACTGGAACAAGGCAAGTTTTCGCCCTGTGTTCCATGGCTAATTAATGGTTCTTTAATTAATCTCATGCAGCAGAACAATCTGAGCAATCCTCCAACCCCCCCAGCCTCTCTCCCTCCCACTCCACCGCCCGTCGCCTGCCAGAAGTTGGTCAATGGCTTTGCAACCACGGAGGAACTTGCTGGCAAGGCTGGTGTGTTGGGAGGCCACGATGGTAAGGCTTAAACTTACTGGTTCTGTAAAAAGTGAGTCCAGTTTGTAGCAAATTGCAAAATAGATCATAGAATAACCTGAGTTCAAAGGGACCCACAGGGATCATCGAGTCCAACTCCTGGCCCTGCATAGTCCAGTCCAGAGAATCCCACCATGTGCCTGAAAGCCTTGCCCAAATGATTTTTGAACTCTGTCAGCTTTGGTGCTGTGACCAGTTGCCTGGGGAGCCTGTTCAGTGCCCAACCACCCTCTGAGTCGGGAACCTTTTCCTAACATCCAACCTAAACTTCCCCTGACACAACTTCATGCCATTCCCTCAGGTCCCTTCACAGGTCAGCAAAGCAACACTTGCCCCTTGTGATGAATCTGTGAGTTCTTCCCTCAGTCTCCTTGAAATTATCTCCTAGGATGCTTTTCAGTTGAAATAGCCCCTTTATGAAAACAGTATGCCAAGAATATTTAAGGTTATAATCATTATTATCCAGCAATATTTTACACCACTATGGTGTCAGATGTCAGGGCCTCTTCCTTGTTCCCTTTCAAAAACACATGGAGAACTAGAAGCACTCTTAAAGGATGAAAAAGTAAACTTTAAAATTAATTTTGTGTGTTCAGTACAAATGAATTGTCAGTTAGTTGAGTGAGCTCAAAGCAGTCTACCCAAAACTCATGCAGTCAGTATGTATTTTCTGATGCTTATAATTTAATCAGTTAAAATTGCTTTCTCTTAAATCAACCTTTATACTGCCTCTTTGTAAGGACTGTTCAGTGATTAAAATCCCTTTGTCACACCCCTTTTCCTTTGTTGTTACAAAATTGTTGATTTTTTTGTAGTTTTGGGGCTTTTTTTAAGTAAGACAAACATTCTCTTGTACTGGCAGAAGGCACACTCAAAAGCATTTCAAGCCCTGTTTGCTCAAAAGCTGCATGTTTTTGTAAAGATGGAGAATAACCACGGTAAAATTTTTTTGAACTCCAAGTAGCTGAGAGTAGTGTCACCATCAGGGCCCCACCCATACCCAGCAGACAGGATCTCTATCACTATCCAGATGTCTCATTGTGCTCTGCCTTTCTGGTTTTAGTTACCAAAGCTCTGGGGCCAAAGCAGTTCCAGTTGCCTTTCAGACCACAAGATGATTTATTAGCAAGAGCAATGGCTCAGGGCCCAAAAACTGTGGATGTTCCTGCTTCCCTTCCAACACCACCTCACAACAATCAGGAGGAGTTAAGGTAGGTTCTCCCTGACATCTTCCAAAAGGTATTTGGAGCAGATTGTGTGATCTTTTGCTATAAGATGTGACTGTAAAGGTGTGAGGATATGGAATTCATTGTGCACAGTCACACAGTGCAGAGAACGGAATGGGATCATTTTAACTCTTAACATGCCATATGCAGGAAGCAGCATAGTGAAATAGGTGATGTATACCACTGCTAGACTCTAGCAGAACTAACTCTGTTAAGTTCTTAGGAATTCTTTACTTTGCTCTCTTGAAAGTTGGAGGCAAACTATACAAATAAGTATTTTTCCTGGAGCAGTATGATAATGCTCTACCACGGCAGGTGAGTGCTGTACCAGGAGCAGGATTGTGGCAAGAACCAGCCAGAAACCCCCCAGCTCCACTCAGTTTCCCATGTGAGAAATGCTGACTGGAACACTCCTGGAAGACTGGAGTCTTCCTACAAAGATCTTCCCTTTTGCCTCCCTTTTTACTTGCCTAACCAAAGTCTGGATATCTTTGAAACACTGAAGCCTTTGTGTGGACAAGGGGCTAAGGAAATACTTAAACCAGAAAGTTTAAATATTAGATGTTAATTTTTCACACAGGTAGGTAAAGCCATGGCAAACAGCGGGTTTGGCTTTGTTAATGTTTTTGTTAATGGACCTTACCCAGTAAACTACCATGTGCAATGGAATATAAGTTACCCAGAAGAGATGGCCAACCACCTACCTGTGTTCCATGACTGGTAGCAAGAAGCAAGTTCATTTTAGCTCCCTGTCAAGATTTATGGCTTTGGCTTACCAAAAATGTTATTCCCCTTCCAAAACAGCTTTTCTGGGTTTTGTTCCAGGGTTCAAGATCATTGTGAGGATAGGGACACTCCTGACAGCTTTGTTCCTTCTTCCTCTCCTGAAAGCGTGGTGGGAATGGAAATTAGTCGATATCCAGACTTGTCAGTTGTAAAGGAGGAGAACCCAGAACCTGTACCATCTCCCATCATTCCCATCCTACCCAGCAGCACTGGAAAAGGTGAGACTGCAGCCAAGTGAATAGTGACAACTAGGATATTTTTTTGTATTCCCATGTGTGTAGGATTAACCTCCTGTTTTCTGTTTTATTTTCAGGTTCAGAAGCCAAAAGGAATTATATCAAATCAGAACCTGGTTCAGGAGCATTACCTGGTTCTGGCTTCTTTGCCTCCCAGCTTGGACCATCCCAGAATGGTCCTAAATCTGGCCTTATATCTGTAGCAATTACTTTACATCCCACAGCTGCTGAGGTAAAGAAATAAGCTTGTATTTCATATATAAAACACAACAGCAGTTACTATGTTTTTTATGTAGTGACTCTGAATGGGTTATAGCATAATGAAATAATGCAGCTCTTGCAATCATCTAATAATTTATATTTCTGCTATCTGAACTGTATGTCTGATGAAAACAAAGGTATGTTTTTGTTACTGTTTTTAGAACATTAGTAGTGTTGTAGCAGCATTCTCCAACCTGCTCCACGTCAGAATTCCCAACAGCTATGAGGTTAGTAATGCTCCAGACATCCCATCCTCCATGGCAGCCACCAACAGTCACAGAGTGAACCCATCTATGGAGTACAGGCAGCATTTGCTCCTTCAGGGTCCTCAGGGAGGATCCATGGGACCTGCCAGGATTGTGGGTCCCTATGGACTGAAGCAACCCAATGTGCCATTCCCTGCAAACAGCAATGGTGAGTGGGCTTTAACTTCTACCTGTTCAATACCAAAATTTTAACTGAGTTAGCATTAGAATAGTTGATTCTTGTTCTTAATAGTGCTTTTCTCTTACATGTTCATGTGGACCTGCTCCTGGTGTTAACTATAACTTAGTAGTTCTGGTCCTTCTCTGATTTCCATTATGTTGTCTACACTACTGCCAGTGAGGCATTTCTTCCAATAGTTCTCAATATTGTGTTTTTTTTGTCCATTCAGGTTTTAAATCCATTATTAAGAAAGATTGTTCCCATGCTGGAAAGCTTGACATAGTTGTTTCAGCCTGTATTCCTATTTTGGTTTAGCTTTTAATATCCTACACAAGAATGTATTTTTGCCTTGTTTGCACAGTTGGTTTAGGTCTGATTTATACAATTTCCCCATCAGAAATAAGCCCATCTTCCATGCCCTGTCCAGGAGGATGTGACTCCTCTAGACCACTGTAGAATACCATGACCTCTTATAAATTTGGTTTATTCTGATACAGCCTCTAACAGCTGATCTGTTCCCTAGGTCTAGCTGGCTATAAGGATCACAGCCAGAATATGGCAGAAGGCTCAGCACTGAGGCCTCGATGGTGCTCTCACTGCAAGGTCGTGGTTCTGGGCAGTGGTGTGCGGAAATCCTTCAAGGACCTGCCCTTCCTTAAACAGGTCAGTACCTGAAGTGCCCAGCTCAGTCACTGCACCCAGCTGGGGCTCCTTACACATGACAGGATGGCTCAAAGTCCACTGCTTGTCGTGCTGATCCAGAGCACTTCCAGCTTCCTTTTAGTCCCCCTTCTGTGCATGTCCTAATTCAGGATGAGACATTCCAGCACACTTGTAGTACAAATAGAAAATTTCAGAGTTGTCACTTATATAAAATGTTACTTCAGTACATTTCATAGAATAGGTCACATCTATGGCAGTTTCCAAAGTTCTGCTGCAAACCTCCTTCCCTGACCACTTCAGGGACTTTAATTCAAAAAGAGCTTATTTGCAAGGCAGTGCCATGTTGCTGTGTCAGGAAGTGCTATAAGAGCAGGAATACTTGCACTTTTTCTGTGCAGGAATCAGATTTTAGTCTCAGTCTCCTGTATTTACATTGGTAACTGTCATTCCTTCAAAAAGTGCTGTTGCTCTTTCAATAACATGAATGTAACTACACCACAAAGGCATAGTCAGAACTTACATCCAAAAGAAAAGGGCTTGTGTAGCCAGGAACGCACTGAATTCCCACTAAGGTTTTGCAGACGGATCAGTAGAAAAAATGATGTGATCTGGCTTTGATTAGGCTGAAATGAGATGTTCTTTTGCCATCCAAAGATAAAAGAAAATGGATTTTGCTTTGCAAGAGTGCCTATGGAGCAGATGGGTGCATGGTATAGAATGTTTTATTTTGATTGTTAAACTTCTGTGAGCGGCAGGAGATGCTGAAGAACAAGGGTGTAGGTGGTGGTAGCATTAGATCTGTCAAATAATCAAGTATTTATATCACAGTATCGCTCATTATTTCAGAAATGTTCTACAAATAAAGAGTTTCCAGCCAGATTGGAAGACTTGTTCCATTACACTTATTATGTGAAGAATGGTATTAAAATGCACTTCTGATAATCTTCTGTGTTTGATTCCCAGGATTCCCAAGAAAGCTCTGATAAAATGAAGGACATTGTATTCTGTAGCAACAACTGCTTTGTTCTTTATTCAGCAGCTGTGCAAGCAAAAAACTCAGAGAACAAAGTAAGTATCAAACACTGGCAGACCCAAGTGAGCTGAAATTATTGCAGCTATTTGTTGGAGAACAGAAAGGGGGTGAGGGGGCAGTTCACACTTCATTTGAGAGGTTTAGAAATTAATTGGTCTATATTCAAACGTTGAGATTTTGAACCAGCAGCATGAAGTAAAATTCATATTTGCAGAACTCTGTGTCTGACAGATGCATGGCAGAACAGCAGCCACGTTTGGCTGCCCTCCCAGGCTTTGAAGATGAAGTCTCAAAAATTAGTCATTCAAGTTGTTTGGGCATTGTACACAACCACAGACACATTTTTGAGGGCTGTATCCTGCATTTGGATTTGGCTTATACAATTAAAAAAAGAATTTTACAACTGTGCAAATAATAACTGAACAGCAAGTTTCCAAAAAGACTCAACGTATCTGGGAAAATACAATCCTATTCCATGACTTTGGGCAAAGCTGCCATTTTAAAGCATTGATTACCAAAATACCAGTAGTGTTAGCTGACAGTGATGAGGAAAAAGAGGTTATAATTACTAGAGAGACATTTTTAAGAAGTTTGTTCAACTGACAATGGAATTAGGCCAGGGAATTTTCTCAGGTGGTCCTGAATATTCTGCTGTAGTTCTCCACCTACAGACACTGTGAGGGGTGTAGACAACTGAGAGAAACTCCACGTGGGGCATCATTTCTTGCTGTGACCAGGTTCATTCAGTGTCAGAGAAAGGGGACTTAAATTTATTTGTGGAAGTGGAATTGTGTTAGTTGAAGACTAAGTCATCCTGCTGAGTTTATTTTCTCACAGTTAATTTTTTGAGTACTTCTTTTAACTAACTTTTTAGATCAAATATACCTGTTTTCCCTAAACCATTGGACAGAACAGGCCACGTGCTTTAAGCATTTCCTAATTAATGTGTTCTCATAGCCCTATACTAACTAGAATTTGCAGCCTTCCTTCAAATGCATCCCACTTATTTTCTCAGAAGAAAGGAAATAAAAAAATACAGCCCTGAAGGAGAAGATAACTGTGTGTACATCCACATCCTTTTAGTGTCCTGTGTAGCTCATTTTCAATCGTATTTAAACAGGGTAACATTTCTGTATATCAGCATGTACATAATTAAGTTAATTAAATGTCATGTTCAGCCTCTTGATAATTTAATTTACTCTTTCAAGATTAATCACACAAACCACATTAAGCACTTCACAATATAAACTTCCTTTGTTGTTTTGTTTTCTCTCCTTGTTTTTTTTAACAAATCTCTGCAGGTATAATTCTTGTTTACTGTGACTGAGTAGTTAACTCCTCGAGGTGTATTTAATCTAGACCCCTGCAGGAATTTACTCCTCACTTGTTTCCAGGAAAAATATGTGGCATTAATTCTAAACCTTCCCCTTGCACCAAATACAAGATTCTTATGCTTTAAATTAATTCTGTGACCCATATTTTAAAGTTATTTTTTGTTGTAACAAAACTTTCCAAGAATCCCTAAGAACTAAACCTGCCAGTCAGCTCACCAAGGGCAATTGAGGAGTTTTGCATTCAAAACCTGGACAGGAGATTATTTATGCCTCCTCTTGGGTATTAAAGGCCATCATGTTGTAAGTGGGATGGGGGAACTTTGCTGCTGTTTCCTGGCACAAGCTGTGGTAACATGGGTCAGGATAATTTCCGTCTTTCTCTGTTGCTGCATCTTGATTTTAAGCATTTTGAGAAGCCTCTCCCATACTGACCTGACTATGTTTTCAGGATACATTTAATGGTTCACAAGTTTCAGATTTTTTTCTTAAAGAGTTTTCTCTTGATTATCAGGAGTCGGTCCCATCTCTGCCGCAGTCACCAATGAAGGAGAGGCCGCTGAAAGCATTCCACCAGTACAGCAACAACATCTCCACTCTGGATGTCCACTGTCTGCCTCAGCTGCAGGAAAAAGTTTCCCCACCATCATCACCCCCCATCATGTTCCCCCCTGCCTTTGAAGCAGCCAAGGTAGAGGCAAAACCAGATGAGCTGAAGGTAACGGTGAAACTAAAACCCAGGTTAAAAGCAATACACAGCAGTCTGGAGGACTGCCGGCCTCCCAGTAAGAAATGGAAGGGAATGAAATGGAAAAAGTGGAGCATTCAGATAGTGATTCCTAAAGGATCATTCAAACCTCCTTGTGAAGAAGAAATAGACGAATTTCTTAAAAAACTGGGCACAACCCTTAAACCAGACCCTGTGCCTAAAGACTATAGAAAGTGTTGCTTCTGTCACGAGGAAGGTGATGGATTAACTGATGGACCAGCAAGGCTTCTCAACCTGGATTTAGACCTTTGGGTCCATTTGAACTGTGCTCTTTGGTCTACAGAAGTCTACGAGACACAAGCTGGTGCCTTAATAAACGTGGAACTAGCACTGCGAAGAGGCTTGCAGATGAAATGCATGTTCTGTCACAAAATGGGTGCCACCAGCGGTTGTCACAGGTTAAGGTGCACCAATATTTATCACTTTACCTGTGCCATTAAAGCACAATGCATGTTTTTTAAAGACAAGACCATGCTTTGCCCCATGCACAAACCAAAGGGAACTCACGAGCAGGAACTTAGTTACTTCGCAGTCTTCAGGAGGGTCTACGTCCAGCGCGACGAGGTGCGGCAGATCGCCAGCATCGTTCAGCGCGGGGAGCGGGACCACACGTTCCGTGTGGGGAGCCTGATTTTCCATGCTGTCGGTCAGCTGCTGCCACAGCAGATGCAGGCCTTCCACTCCTCCAAAGCCCTCTTCCCCGTGGGATACGAGGCCAGTCGGCTGTACTGGAGCATGAGATACGCAAACAGGCGCTGCCGCTATCTCTGCTCCATCGAGGAGAAGGACGGGCTCCCGTTATTTGTCATCAAGGTGGTGGAGCAGGGCCACGAGGATCTGGTCCTTACTGATACAACACCTAAAGGTAAATTTTGTGAACTGAGATCATGACTTCTGTGGGGTTTCGGTTTGTTTTACCTGTGGTATGATACATGTTTCAAACAACTGTTGCAGACAGTGTTCTAACCTAGTGCTTACAGTGAACTTCCAGGGTCCACTTTTAATGTCGTGCTATGAAGAATGAGGACACCTTTGAAGACATTGTATAAGCTTCAGATAAGAAGACTTGGCTTCCAGGTCCACAGGGGAGACCCAAGATTGGGTATTGAAAATTAATTAAAGCAACATAAAGAAACATAAAGTTTCCATTCATAAATAGTGTCTTTGTTTAAACATGGTGCCATTGCTCAGTTGCCTTCACATCAGCTGTGCTAAAGTTAGGAAGCACTAAAAGTTGAGTGACCATGTTTTCTCAGGGTGAGTAATGCCCCTGGCAGGGTGAAGAATACACTGGACCATAAACCTATGGGCAGGTCTTAGAAAACAACTTGCAGATGTGCATGGGCCTTGTAACCCTCCAGGTCTTGACTCCCTTTGTGCTGCAGGTGCTGATAAACAGTCAGACCAGTGCCAGGGAATTGCCCATGTACAATGAGTGGTGGCTATAGTCAATCAGTGGAAATACAGTGTATTTTCAGAAAATTCTTTTGCAGGTTTTCTCAAGAGAACCTATCCATGTTCTTGTCAGAGAACTGAAAGTTTCCACACTGAGAACATTAAAAGCTTCTTTCCTGAGAATGAACGGTGCAGAATCAATGGTGTGTTGTTTGGACTTTGTTCAGGAAAAATTAGCAACTCACCAAATGATCCTCCACTTCACTTTTTAGACCCCGATCTGTTTGTGCAGGCGACCATGACCATTTCTCAGTCCTGGGTTCTGGTTCCCATACCCTCAGGCATTTGTTTTAAAACCTCTGCAATAGTCCTTCATTTTTTTGATCACGGTAATTCTTTCCTGATGGTTGTGTAGGTGTGTGGGATAAAATCTTGGAGCCCGTTGCTTCTGTTAGAAAAGAATCTGAAATGCTCCAGCTATTTCCCGGCTATCTAAAGGGTGAAGACCTCTTTGGTTTGACAGTCTCTGCAGTGGCCAGGATTGCTGAATCGGTGAGTCTTCACCACCCCAGTCCTTGCTGCCCCAGTTTTTGGATAGACACATGAGAAGGGGAACAGGAGGTAGCGTGGGAAAATAAGTATTTTGTTACACACCAATTACTTGTGTTTTGTTTTCTCTGTTTCTTTGCAGCTGCCAGGGGTTGAGGCCTGCGAGAACTACACTTTCCGCTATGGCCGAAACCCCTTAATGGAACTTCCTCTTGCCATCAACCCCACGGGCTGTGCCCGTGCCGAGCCTAAAATGAGTACCCATGTCAAGAGGTTTGTGTTAAGGTATTTTGTTTTAATTTCACATAGTACAGCCCAGGGTTTATAGGCTGCTTAGGGTTATTTGTGCTTTCGTCTGCTGCTTACAAACCCTGTCGTCCTTGGCTGTGTATGTGCATGCCCCGATCAGAGGAACTGCTTTGTGTCTCCGCTAGCTGGCTTTAAGTGTCTGTATGTCTGAAAGGATTTTTTTTTAAATGGGTCTTGTGGCTGTTTTCAGAGAAATCTTCAGTTTTTCTTGTATTCTTTCCTGTTACATGCCCAATTCCTACAGGCCTCACACCTTGAATAGCACCAGCACATCAAAGTCCTTTCAGAGCACAGTCACGGGGGAGCTGAACGCGCCTTACAGCAAACAGTTCGTCCATTCCAAGTCCTCTCAGTACCGCAAGATGAAAACTGAATGGAAGTCCAACGTGTACCTGGCTCGCTCTCGTATTCAGGTCAGTTCCCACTTTAGAAAAGGGATATTTAAAAAAATTACAGATAGTTTTATTTATATCTATTTTAAATCTACATTTTTAAAATATTGTATATTTTCTACATAAATATTTTTGTAGATTTAAACTTGAAACTAAACCTATTGCAACATTCCGCCAAGTCTCATCCCAAAACTGGTGATTTTTATGTGGCAGATCCCTTCCATATATTTGCCTTAAGAAAGATTTCTTTCCAGTTGTTGCAAATATCTTAAAAATTTATTTGTTACAGTCATCTAGAAAAAAGTTTCTTTGGGGTGGGATTTTTTAGCTTATTTCTCAAGACCTTAGTCAAACTTAATAAAAATACAAATACACACAGTGGGAGTATGAGATGCTCAGGCCAAGATGAGTGAACTGGTACAAGACCAGCATGGAGAACTTGTTTGCATTAATAATATTAAAAAACTCTATTGTTTTATGTAATGCTGTTGGTTTGCTTCACTGACTGTTTTGCAAAAGCTTCGTCGCTGTCGCTAATTTCACCGTGGGTGAACATGGTTGTTTTTCTATTTCAGGTTGGACTTAAACATTTGATGCTGGGTTCCTATCAGGTTTCTCTGGTCTAGCAAGGCCCACTTTTATATTTCAGTGGATTTACAACCTTTACACAGTCAGATGTGAGAGCAGTAAGAGCAGCTTTCTCACCAAGACAGCAGCCAAGTACATTTTCTTGGATCTCAAAAGTTCAGTGTGAGGCTGGGTTCTGCATCTGGGCTGTTACAGCAT
>VYZS01003369.1:2340-14840 GCA_013400695.1 Neodrepanis coruscans | reverse complement strand
AATTTCCTCACTGAGAGCAAAAGGTCGAGAATTCTCTCTGGCAACAGACTCAGACCATAAATAAAGCAAGCTCCTGCTCTGCCTGTTTAAGGACTGATTTGGTTTTTTGGGGTTTTTTTTTACCATTTTTTAAAGACAACATAAAGGCCACAGAAGGAGAGGCTGAGCAAGGCTCCTGCACAATATTGGTGAGTGCCAACACAAATGTCACAGGAAGGCCCAGCTCACATCTGAGACCAGCTGCACCAGCTGTACCAGCACCCTCTGCTGCTCCCCACTCGCCCCTGGGAGCAGTCGGGGTTAATCAGACAGGCATCACTGAAGCTGCAGCCCATTTTTTCATGACAAGAAGGATGGAATTAATTCCACACACAGAAACCCACCCCTCAACTGCCATTGGTGCCACTGAAAGGGTTCAGCTGTGAGCTGACACTGTGTTCCAGCCCTACACTGCCCTGTAAAAGCCATCTGGGAACTCATGTCAAGACCCTGGTTGCCCCTACAGGTACTGCCCAACCCAGCAAGGTGCAGCACAGTCCTCAGCTGAACAAAGGGGCTGGGGCTGGTTTTGGAGGCTTTTCTTGGGAGGAAGGAGCTTGGCTGGTGTCTGACTTAATTATTCCCATGGTAATGCTTTATCTGGAAGAACTTCCACTTCAGCCTATTGTTCTGGTTTACAATTAATCTCTTACCTCGTTCTTTCTGCTAGTAACTCACTGCCTCCACGACTGATGGAGGAGGCAAAGCAGCTGCCCCATGGCCAGGGCTGCTCTTACCTGCTTTGCTTTTTCTTTCCTCCTCTCAGGTGTCGGCCCTGGCAGATGGCTGAAGGACCAAACACAATCTGTCACACAAAGTGAATCTCCTCTCTGTGAGAAGGTCTGGGGCTGTAATTACTCAAACATGATCATTACTCGCCTCGTGCTGCCCAAAATGTCAGTAATTGAATGCTGGAGTATTTGTGCAGTTGGAAAATGTTTGTGGTGCCCAGGCGAAAGGGAAAGGCTGTCCTGGCACTGCCAACATCCCAACTGCACATTCCCACAGAAGGCAGGTCACTGTGGAGTGGGAAACAAAGATACACTGGGTAAGAGCAGCTTTTCTCTTCTGCAGGAGCTTCCACACACTGAAGGAGCATCCGGTGCTGAGACAGGAAGCCAAAGAAAGTGAAATAAAACAGAGAAGTGGACGGGAAAAAAATACAGAGAGAAATTACCTGTCAAACCTTACAAGATGTGAGAAAGGGAGGGAGTGAAAACAAAGGAAGACCCAAATTGTGTGAACATTAGCTTGCATCAGTCTCTAAGTTGGTGCTTTCTGGTCCAACGGCTACAAAAAGTAAGGCCATACAGATTAATAAAAAAATGGTATTTTATTTTAAATGCAGCTACTGTCATGAGTCATCAAAATAGACTTTGCAATAGTTACTTTGTTTTAAATATGAGGAGACGAATGACAGCAAAGAATTTAAACTACATGAAATGTCCTAAAATTGTAAATTAAAAGAACTAAAATTAAATATTACAAATGACAATTTTCAGAAGATAAAAGGGAATAAAAATATTTTCCAGAAAAAGTAAAATAATTTGGCCAGTAAACCCATACTAGAAATGTAAATTACTGAGATTCTGCACATGAAATACTCGAGGAGGACTCCTTTCTGTCATTGTCATTTAAAAGATCCACAAATTGTCACCATTTAAATTATATCACACTAATGATTTCTCTTAAAACCAGTCCAGTAATCCAGGATCATCCAAGGAACCGATGAAAAATTGCACCTCTATGTGCTGTTCTGCAGTGGGGCTGCTGCTGTCACTGCTACGTGTGACCAGTGACCACCTGGACCCTCCCACACACACAGAGCTCTTCAGGGCAGGGCATCTCCAACAGGTCCTTGCAATGGCTGTGCAGCCAAGAGCTCCACACCAAGCCCTCCAGAATGACTTTAAATCACGGCTGAAGGGGAACCAGGTCTTGTCTTAACTCTCCTCAGCCACATCCCTGCTGCCTCAGCTCTCAAAATGCCACTGCTGAGGAAGGGACCCATCACAGATGGCCACAGTCACATACCCTTTGTGGCTCAGTGGATCTACCACCTTCAGGCACTGCCCCACAGAGACCTGGTACAGGCGGTTGTTCTTCTAGAGGAGACAAAAAAGACAGATGGGATTTATTTGCTAAAACTTCTGTTCTCCATTGTCAAACTGAAGCTGAAAGCAATGCTTAAAAGGGAGGGGATGCTCCTTCCTGACAGATGAGCCTTTCAGCAGTCTCCCTGACACAACAGACCAACAGCAGCACCAGAGTACAGCACATCCCATAACCACAGCCAGACTTTGAAACAAAGGCTCCCAAGTCATTACAGGGACCCAGTTGGCATTTTGTTCATGCCATAGTCCCTTAATGAGATGGAGGGATGATCAAACCCACTCAGTGCTACAGTAGGGCACAGACAGGTCACAGAATCCTGGAATAGTCTGGGTTGAAAGGAACCATGAAAGTCATCTTATTCCAACTCCCCAGCCATGGACAGGGACACCTTTCACCAGACAAAGTTGCTCAAAGCCACATCCAACTCTGCTATGAACATTTCCAGAGACAAGGCATCCATATCTTCTCTAGGCAATCTGTTCCAGCATCTCACCAACCTCACAACAAAGAATTTCTTCCTAATATCTAATCTAAACTTGTCACCTTTTAGTTTAAAGCCATTCCCCCCTTGTGCTATCACTCCATGCTCTTGTAAAAGGTCCTTTGCCAGCTCTCTTATAGCACCTTTAGGCACTGGACAGATGTTTTAAGGTCTCCCCAGAACCTTCTCTTCTCCAGGCTGAACAGTGTTCCCTGTTCTGCATCTGACCAGGCCTCAGCAATGCTCTGCCCTCACCACCCACATGCTGGAGAGCTGCCACACATTGTGACAGGCCTTGTGCATGATGGGAGCCCATAGCCAGGACAAGGCCAAATCCCAGCCAAGAGTGAGAAGAAGGATCCTGCTCTTCTTTTTAACCCAGAGGACCTAGTCATGTCCTTTACTAACAGCTTATGGAAGGTGCTTTGGGCACTCTGGCGGCTGCTGGTGTGCCTGGCTCTGTCACTGTTCATGGCCATAAGCAGATGTCCAGTGAACCAGCAGAACACAGCAAAAATACACAACACTCCTCCAAAAATACTCCTCCACAGAATCTTGTACTATAACCAACAGTGCATAGTTGGCCTTTCATTGTACCCATGATTCACTCCCCTAATGTATTTCCCCTTGTTCCAAAAGACTTCACTTATCCAAAGAGTCTCAGGCTGCTCTCATACTCCTCATGGGAAAGGTGCCCCACACCTCTGATTTGCCTTCCCACACACCTCTGAGACTTCTCAGGCCCTAATTCAGCCTTTCTGAGACGGGGAGACCAGCACATGCAGTACAAGAAAACTACATTTTTCTCCTTTGGCTCCTATTCTTTTCCTTACCTTCCTAATCCTGATTCACTTTATTTGGCTGTGGATCATTAATAAGCACCAACGTGACACTTACAGATCTCACAACCCTAGTGACAATGGCCAGCTCAAAGCCCATGTCTCACAAATAAAGCCCAGATTCTTCAACACCACCACAGTCACCACCAACAGCCACAAGCACTGAATGTCAGTGGCTGTTCTCTCAGCCTTGTAAAACCTCTGTCCACTAACACAAGGTACAGAACCACCAATAATCTCACTGTTCAGCTCACTACTCCCACCACCACTGGCAGCTGTGGCTGTGGCACTGCTGGTCCAAGTGTCAGACACACACAACCCTGGGCTCACACAATATCTGCCCCTGTATCTCCAAACCATCCTGGGCTGCAACAGTTTTATGTGACCCCACCGGGGAATCTGTGCTGCCAACGAGCACCACAGTATGAACCTGAGGCAGCCCATGCTGAGCTGTCCTGGAAACACAGTGGGCTCTGCTGGCAGGGCCCTCCCTCCTCTTTGTTCATCCAGGTTTGTGCCATAGACTCACTGCTGTACAGGGCATGTGAGGGGCAGCCTGAGTGAACACCCAGGAGATAAATTCCATGTGTGAGCAGCACTGGCTCAGTTTTGTGAAATCAGCCACGCCAGACTAACAATTAAACTAACGAGATCAATTATGGGGCAGAAGCAACTGCTTTGCCCTTTGCTTCTTCAAGCACTAAGCAGGAATCACCACAAGAACTGCTCACTCCAGTCCTGCAAATACAATATAACAAAACTGTGGGGTGGATTTTATAAGCCACATTGCTGAGGGTGGCTGTGACAGGCAGAAGAAAGGCTCGGTGGAGCTGCAGAATCCTTCCCACGTGGCAAAGGGCCTGCATGTCCCAGAGCTCTGCGAAAGTCTTATTCAGGCTGAAATGCAGCCACCAAAGCCTGTGCAACTTCTCTAAAAGATTTCTCCCCCAGAGTGGGGTTGAGCACTGGAACAGGCTCCCCATGGCAGTGGTCACAGCACCAAGGCTGACAGAGCTCAAGAAGCATTTGGATAATGCTCTCAGGCACATGGTGTGACTCTTGGGGATGCTCTTGTGCAGGGCCAGGAGTTGGACTCCATGATCCTTGTGGATCCCTTCCAACTTGGCATATTCTGTGATTCTGTGCTTCAACTGCGGGCTGTGCCTATCACGGTACAATTGCATTGGTACACCTGAGGTTTAGTCACAATTAAACTCAGTCTTGATGTCCTGTTGGTGCTTTTTGTCACTTACTAAGACATAATTACAACCAATATGCCAGCCACTCCACTTACCCCAAATGTCCACTGCTGTGAGCCACCAGAGCCGTGGCATTTCATGAGTCGAGGGGGATCAGACGAGCGCGTTTCCGACACATCCAAGCAAAGCAAATTATTTAAAATCAGCTCATGATCCTCATTGTAAATCCACACCTGAAAGAGAAGACAGAAAACATTTATCCCAATGTTTCAGGGCAGGTGCCTTGAATCTTTTGCTCAGCTACAGAGGAGATCCTTCAGCATTGCAACACTTGTTGCCTCTTTGTTGCCTTTCTCCAACAATCAAAGCTGAGGTGCAGTGTTCTGCTGCCTTCCCAACATCACACAGCACTGCCCCATGCAGAGGCACTGAAAGGACCAGTTGTGATTCTACCCTGTAAGTAGCATTTTTAAAATTTACAGCTCCCATGTGTCCCTCCTGAGCTGGAACACCTGGACAAGGTAACATGACAGGCAAGCAGTGGGTCTCTGAGCAGAGGACTAGCACTTTCTCAAACCTCAGTGCTGCAGTCATCATGCCCACTTCATGATTTTTCCACTAAGTCTGCATCAGTTTCATACTCTGAGCATGGAATATCACGTTCCAAGCAGAAGAGTTAGGCGAATAAATTCCAATTTGTCTTGTCCTTTTTCTTTTTTTTGGCTGATGAAACTAAAACCAGCCTTCTGGAGGGCACTGGTATACAGGACACAGCCTGAGTTGGACAGCATGACTGAAAAGCACACAGCTATTTATCACAGGGACTATTAGAACACAGCAAAGGCCTCCTTGGAGGAAGGGCAGATATTACATTAAAATTTGGCCTAAAGCTCAGGCATTCTGTGCCTTCCAACAGACTTTTTTTTCTGTTTAAACCCTGTCATGAGAAAGAAAGCACTGCAAGATTAAGGAGGAGGAGAGAATGGAGAAATTGCAAGACTTGCCAGAAGAGTGTTACTACTAAAAGAAGAATAATGATGGGTCCACATCCAAACAAGAAATGAACTATTAAGAATGAAGAGAAGACTGCAGTGACACAGGGAACAGATCTTTAATCAAAAGCTGAGTAATGGCAAAGAACACAAAATAGTATTTAAAGCCAGTGTGATATTTTTGACAAAGGCTTATACAAGACAGACATAATTAATTTCAAACTAATTATGTGTTTAGCATAGAAAACAAAGGGAAGTGGAAAAATAGCCCCAAATTTGGTTCCAAATTAGAGTTATCAATATGAACTTGCAGATTACTAACAGATTCAAGCACAAGGGAAGCAAAGCCACCCCATGGAGTTCCTTTGTTATACAATTGCAAGTCTTTGCATACTCCAAAATTTATTAACTACTTTGCTGCTGAAGACTGTTGAGCTCATGTTGTTAAAGGCTGTAAAGAGTAACAGCCCCATACAGGTGAGAAACTCCTGGCAGCCAAGAGAGCGTAAAAAGTCTATAAGCAGACAGGTGGCTGGCTAGGATTTATATCTCAGTTCTAAAAGATGTTTTATCTACAAAAGATGTATTATCTACAAAAAAAATGTCATTTTAAAAATTTAATCTATTAAAAAATAAAAGGTAAGAGATGAAGCACAAGATAATTTCATCCTGCATGCACTTACTAATTAGCAGAGTTAGGACAGCTAGGAGAGCATCACTGTCAAGATTTTGGTTTTTTTTAAACTGGAATTGTGCCCACCTCCCAAACAGGAAAGCAGCACCTTTAATTGCTGTCCCCCAGAGACACATGGCAATGATCTGCTCTAAAGGTTAAAGAAAATCACTGGTTATTTTCACCAGAAAATCAATGGGATGCAATTAGAATATAATTAATCTTTTCCATTTTCAAATAAAACCTAAATGGCAGATGCTATGGGAAAACCTCTGTCCATAATGAAATTGACTGTGTTTCTGGTTAAATAAATTACTTAATTTGGTGAATGCTGTAGGACTGGCTCATACTTTTGGACCTCCTCTCCTTTATTTTGTCCACAAGACCTACTCCAGCATGGACCCCTTCAAGAGTGCAGTGGCCCATCCAGCTGCTGACTGACCTTTCTGAGGTCCTGGTTGTCCCCAGAGCACCCTCAAGCAAAGCATTTTGGATGTGGCAGTGCTCAGGTGCCTGCCCAAGCCTCCCACCCATGAGAGTCAATGCCTGCCCCTGTGGCTGCAGGGGCACTGAGGTCCTGCTCCTGCAGTAGCTGGTTCAGCCTTCCCACAGCAGAGCTGGGACCCACAGACCTGGGTAAGTGTTCTCACTGTTCTGTACAAAGCTGGCATCTGTGTCCTTCTGGTCACCACAGACAGGTGCACAGCATGTGCTGGAGTAGGTCTTGTGGAGAAAACAAAGGAGAGGAGGTCCAAAGTATGAGCTCTGTTAGTCTAAACCTCTTTTACACAGATGCAGCTGAGGAAGAAGTGGATGTTTGTTCAGTTCCCTCAAATGGAACCAACTCTATGTTCTCCTCACACACAGCTTAAGGAATAGTTCTAGTGGTGGCCACAGACTAACTCCTTCCAGGACAGCAGCGTGACACTGCTGAAGACCAGAGAGTAGAGTTTTATTGCTCTCTCTCTCAATTTACTAATATTTGGATTTCCTAACTGGTTTCAAATTTCCACTTGACGTTCCACTGGTTTCAAGGTGGTAAAGAAGCCATTCCCTTCACTCCATCCCTAAACCCCTATATCCCAGCGATCCACTTCTGGAGTTACTTTTTTGCCATGATAAAGAGATAAAGAGCTGTGTTGCTGAACTGTTTTGGGGTTTAGTTGTTTTAGTGGCTTTACTTCTTTGAGTTTTTTTGGGGGGGAGGGGGATTGTTTTTGTTTGTTTGCTTGGGTTTTTCTTTTTGTGAAAGGTGAAATTATTGCTACAGTGAGATTAATTGATGTAAATAGATGAGAGCTGGCTGAAATACTTCAGAAGAAATGCAAGCAAGGAAAGAGTTCAGATGGTGCCTCAGCATCTAGAAAAAAACTCATACTATCATTTCCTTTTGAAAAATGGAGTTACCTGTAGAAAACTTTGAGTCCACTGTCAATAGAAACAACTGTTATTAAAACAAAACCTAGAGAATAACAATAAATCAAAGACTCCGTAGTTGGTAGAAAAGGGAAGCTCACTGTTCTCAGGGAATAAATACTTGAAAATTACATTAAATAAATCAAGAAGCATCCGCCTACCCTTTGGCTTTCAGAGTGCAGTGGAGTGCAGCAAAAGGCATGGCTGGCCAACTGGCAAAGCTTTGTGGATACACATTTTTATTTGGTCTGCAAATTGCATTAGCACTAGAGGAATGCATTGAAAATTTTCAGTAAATACAAGACAGTAACTACTACAGAAACTGCCCTTTGAAAGAAAATCCCTGCCGTGAGCCACGCTGACAGGAGAAGCATTCCAGTACTTTCATCAGTTACAATCTGTTGCTTAGCTTGGCACTGCTGCATCAGTCTGTCAGACAGTTTGTAAAAGATAAAAAATGTGGCTTAAGAGCACAAAAAAGTTGCCTCAGTCCTGAGGAAGAGACATGTTCAGCAATCTGCATCATCACAGCCATTTGCAGATACTCCAGCCATGACACCACGGCATCAAACAGCTTGTGAAGATCTTGAGAAACATCCAGGTTTGGTGGTCTGTAATCATTATTTTAGGCTATTGCTACCCTGAAAACAAAATACACTCCTGAAGGTCATTCCAAAGCTGATACAGGTTCAGTGTATCACTGCTGCTTCACAACAGTTCTTAGAGGGTCCAAAGAACTGTTCCTTCAGTAGTTTATGGAAAAGCAGAAAGACTGAATTTTCACACCTTCATACTCACTCCAGACTTGCTGTATCGGAAAAGCAAACTAAGAGCCATGATCTAGAGATTCAGGGAGGAAGATCTTGCAGAAGAATTGCACATGGGAGCAAATCCTTCTGGTCTGTGATTCCTGAAGTTGATAAAGTACATAACCTTGCATTTATCAAGTGCTAAAAGAGTGTGATAACAGAGCTTTTCTGAAATTCCATGCTCGAGTAAGTTATTTTTTAGAGGTCCAGAACACAGATGAGCTGAGACACTTTAGTACCATCCTGGCTGGAATAGCAATAGTCACCTTTTTAAAAATTGTTATTATAGTTTAAATTATTGAAATGAACACACAGAAGAGAATTTATAACACAAAGTAAAGCTTAAGAGTCGACACAGTGTATCTAAAAATAGTAGGAAAAAAATCTGAGATTTTTTGGAACAGGAACTTGGCTTTAAGCATTTCAGTCAGGATGGTTGCACAAACACACATTATCTATGTGACAAGTCCAATCTTCTTTTAGCTGTTACATCACAAACACTCCCACTACTTAGTCCTGTGCTGCTGGCCTTTTGTTTCACTCCAAAACCTTTGGTTTTAGTGTTCTTGGATGCTTCTCTTCCAAATTTGTCAGTAACTATTTCTGCTCCCCCTCCTTTAGGGCACCATCTATCCCAAAGGTTTTGGGTAGAATCTACACCACAGTTTCTCCCTTTTAACATCTCCAGTCTGTCATGATGATCTTTCAACACACTTAAATATTTTCTCTTCTCCTTCAACACTAAAGTTTGTGGTCTGCACTACCTTGTGCATGCCTAGTTTTGTTTCCAGAAAGGTCAGGCACAATACTGAGTTTCAGGAGCATTTACTTCAGCAATCTTGGCAGTTCCTTCACATAACCACTCTTCAACTACAGAATTTCTCATTCCACATTAAGTCTTCTGTTTGTGAAAGTCACAATCAATTTTTTTGTTACTTTAGACTTCCGTTCTGCAAGATCCCATCACCTCTTCTACTTGTGCTATTTCCAGCAATGACTTTCATCACTTATTTCTAAATTTGTGTTGTCACAGAGTTGTCACAGTTGATGAAGCATCTTAGTTTTCATTATAACTGAAAACCACAATTTTTAAAAATATTTTCTAGATGCATCACCTTTGTGAGAACCACTTGCCTTATTATTTTTTCCTTCTACAGCAAAAATATGACCTGAATGTCACTGTAATGTCAAGCCCTAGAAAACAGGACAGTGTGATGTGCTTGACTTAGTTTCCAGCTTAATGATGACCACTGAATTCATAATCAATAAAAAGCATCACCCATAGTTCTGATACAATTGAAAGCTACACAATATCTGTTATTTCTTTTAAATACAGGAGTTAAGTGAGAATTTTAAATTCCCTGGCCACCATGGAGGCTACAGAAAACAAAGCAAGCCTAAACTAAAGGCAAAACAGACTTGCTTATAAGGTCAATCTCATGACTTCAGTGAGTCTGGTCAGCTCTCACATGTATTCACCAGACCCAACACAGGCTTTCTTCTTAGGACAAAGGCATAAACCAGATGGTCCTAGAACAAAACCAGCTCAAAATGCCAGCCAGTTGAGTGAAACAACAGTTAAAAGCTTCCAATAGTCAGAAAGTTTCTTGCTATTTTTATAAGCAGAAACTGTTAAATAAGTGTCATCTTTCTCTACATTGTTTTCACATATCTATAGCGAGGTTTTTCAAGAGGGTATGACAGAAAGCTGGCTGAATGCACTCGGGATTTATTAGGGGAATAAAACAAGTCTAATGGCAGAAAAACAGAGTTGGTTGACATATTTGGTTGGAGAACAAAATCATTGTGGAAGAAGATAGCACAGCCAGTTTTATATAAGAACTAATTCCTAAATTTAGCACTAGCAAAATAGATTCATGAGAAAAGAAGACAAAGATCAAGAACAGAGCATGAATTTTCCTTTCTTAGAACCAAAAGGCTAACTGAAGTTCACCATCAGGAGAAAAATTAGAAAAAGGTTTTGATAAATCAGACTTTCTCCTCCATAGACTTTCACTATGAAAAAACATTGCAGGAAGGGGAAGGGAAACACAACTGTGTGGACATCATCCACATCATTTTTGCTTTCTCACTCACAGACTGAACGGCCCAGAAAGCAGCTCTGCAGCTTTGGCACTGTAAATGTACAATCTCTGGTGCCCATCACTCACTGTTACATTTACACAGTATTTATATTTACAAGACAGCTAATGGAGTAGATCACATAGGAAAACCTTCCCATTTCAGCTTTAACTTCTCCACTTTTAACACTGGGACCCACAATTTGGCCATAGTGATGATTACTCAGTGCTCCAGAGGTGAAGCACAGGGGTGTATTCCTTGGTCCTGTCTGACAGCTGGAATTGGAGGCCACATGTCCAGAGCCACCCATACTTACCCAGACACCAGCAAACAACCCTGACACTGTCTTCCTGTCACACTCAGCTGGTGAGGCGACAAGTAGGGGGCAGAAAGTCCCATTAGGTGATAAAGCACACAACATTTTGTTGGAACTATCACAAATCAGCTTCTACTACTGCAGTTTCCATATCCTGAAAACTCCTGCCCCTTTCATAAAGCATCAAGTCAGTCCAGCACAACCCACCTTCAGTAAGGCTATGCTGCACTGCATGCCATGCTCCATTTACTTTGTGTCTTTGATTACTTTTCTCCTTAGATGAAGTCTAGCTTTTGGTCTTGGGTCCCATGGGCACCTAAATCATCATATTCTCACCAAATTCTCAGTGTAGTTCTTAGCTAGTTAAAAGTCTTTACAGCATTAGCTGGAGATCTCTCTACCCTGGAGACTGTTTATCCAAGTCCTGAACTTCTGTTGCCTGAAAGAAGTGAAATAGCAAAGGCTTCATGCAGTAATACAAAAATTCTCATCAGGTTTTCACATCCATCCCTAATTGATTCCCAGATCAGCAATTCACCTGTAGCCAAAGAATCTTCTAGATTCCTTCTATTTGATAATAACAACAAATCATTCATTCATCCCAAACTACAGCCACCCCAGTAGCAGAGGACTAGACTAGTTTTAAAGTACACCAAGATCAGCAAAGCAGGAAAAGGTGGCTTTAAATCCTCGTATGTGGAACTGACAGAAAGAGCTGCTACAAATTCTAAAGTGCCAATCAATGACTTTAAGACCCATTAGGAGCCACTTAAGGATAGTCTTTAACCACATACAGAGATTCATGCCAGAAAGATAGGAGATTACAATATCCAACCCTCAGCATTAGTAGGAGCTTTGAGCTCCCCAGTGTCCTTGGCCAGTCTCAGTTTGAAGAAGCCTCTGTAATCAGCCTGTTTGCTGATGAGATATTAAACCAAAGCATTTTGCCAGCAGGGAAATGCAGTAATTAGTAATTTCTAAGATGTGAATCACTATTCAGTGTAAATAGGAGTATCATACCTGGTTTTGATCATTGTAGTCACATTCCCGAACCACTACCAGGCCTCCTTTCTGACTTGGGTGGCCCTGGGCAACCAGGCATTTGTTGGTTTGAAGGTGATACAACTATGAAAGGAAAACAGTTTGAGGGACAGAGTAAACAACAAACATTACATAGCAAAGGGAACATATGGTGATGCTCTGGAAGCCCTAGAACTCGGTGTTCCCAAAAAAACACAACCAAACCTTCCAATTAAAAAAAACCTTCCCTTTTAAAATACCACTCTGTTTTTCAGATAATCTGGAGAGGAAAAACATATTAAACAGTTCCAATTTGCTTTCTAATTACATCTAGGTTCCCCTCTCTGCTACAAGTGCAGTACACACAGCCTGGCTCAGCACATGGGGGCCCATACTCTGCCATGTTTCTTTCCCCTTTTTTCTCTCCACAGAATTTTCAGGTCCCAGATGCTCTGCTCAGGAATACTGACTGTATAAACTGCTTTTGACTACAGTTGAGCTTAAATACAAGTCTTCTCC
>VYZS01003365.1:6151-20306 GCA_013400695.1 Neodrepanis coruscans | reverse complement strand
AAAAAAAAAAAAAAAATCACAAAATTAATTACAACAGTGGATACTGTACAGGTTCTAAAACAACTTCCCGCTTGCTGCAAGTGGATAAATAGATAAGAATGACTAGTGATGAAAAGGATTAGAACGTAATTAAAACTGAAAACTGAGCTGTACGAAAATAGATGGGCACATGTAAACATTTTTTCTAGTAATTGATGAGGTGAGAAATAATGGCTTTTCTGCTGAATAAAGAATTTGTCACACTGTAGGACAGACACTCATGCTAGTTACAGTATCTTGCTAGTGAGATAAAACTCATTGATTCTGTGTAGTGCAGCTGACAAGCAGAAGGAAAGGGATGCCATTCAGTAGGACCATAATGAGCTTGAGATGTGGGCCCATGCAAACCTCAGGGAGTACAACAAAGTAAAGTGCGAAGTCCTACACCTGAGTCACAGCAATCCCAGGCACAGGTTGGGCAGAGACTTGATTTAGAGCACCCCTGCAGAGAAGGACTTGGGGATAATGGTTGATGAAAAACTCATCGTGAGCTGCCAGTGTGTGCTCGCATTCCAGAAAGCCAATGAAATCTTGGGCTGAATCAAAAGGACTGTGGCCATCAGATTAAAGGAGGTGATTCTCCTTTACTCTGCTCTTGTGAGATCTCACCTGCAGTCCTGTGTACACTTCTGGTGCCTACAACATAAGAATGGCTTGGAACTGTTGGAACAAGTCCAAAGGAGGCCCATGAATTTAACAAGAGGATTAGACTAACTCCCTTATGAAGACAGGCTGAGAAAGTTGGGTCTGTTCAGCCTGGGGAAGACAAGGTTGTGTGGAGACCTCACAGCAGCCTTCCATTATCTGAAAGGGGGCTATAGGGAAGCCAGAGAGGGACTCTTCATCAAAAATTGTAGTAGGAAGTGTAGGAAAAGGAGTAATGGGTACAAACTGAAAGAGGGGAAATTTAGGCTAGATATTAGGAAGAAATTTTTTACTGTGAAGGTGATTAGACACTGGAACAAGTTGCCCAGGGAGGCTGTGAGTGCTTCAACCCTGGTATTGTTCAAGGCCAGGCTGGATAAGGCTTTGTCCCTTCCAATCCTTAACATTCTATGATTCTATGATTCTATAATACACATTCTAGTTGCACTGAATATGCTTAACTCATTTCAGAATATAAATTAAAAGTGATCACATGTTTTTAATAGAACTGCTTTAAGACTTTGCCAGAGGCAGATGAAGGCTCAGTATCACTTAGCTGCAAGTGTCTTCTGCCTGTTGCCTTGACTTTGCCCTCCTGATGGGAGGGTGCACTTTCAGCATGGTCACTGGGAACATCGTCCTTACTGCCTGTGAAGAATGTGGTCTGTCTTCTCATTTGCTCAAAAGAGAAGCAGGCTGTATGCCATTAGTTTCTCCTTTAGTTTAAATTCCCATAGCAGGATATTACTAATGGTTTAATGGCAGAACTCAGTGACATGGCATGGCCTTAATGTCATAATTATCCATAAAGGACTGACAGAGATCTTTTAATGTCTCCAAAGAAGTCAAGACACAAGACATTTGTATGTCCTGCTGAATAAGTAAAATGAGCCTTAGTGTTAACTTACACTGTAAGCCCAGTAGTATTTCTGATAAGCTTTCTTGTAATAAAACTTAGCTGTGGCAAAGGTTTATCACTAACTTTAACTGGATGAATAGTTTGGCCAAATTCTGAAGAGAGGCAGAGGTTTCCTGTTCTCATGTCATGAGGAACAGGGACCATGCTGTGTTCACAGCAAGGCCCAAAGCCTATAGCAATACACTGTTTGATCGAAGGCCTGGGTCCCCTGTGGTGAATTAAACCAGTGCCCATATAAACGAGCTACTGCTGCAAATGCCCCACTGAAGACCTTGTCATAGTCCCTTGGGAATGTAGAAATCTCTGGGAAGTAAATAAGAGTTAAGAAGGCTGGAACATGTGGTGCCTCCCATTACACAGCTGGTTAAAGGAGAAGAGCATTTACTGCTCCTAAAAGTGAGGGCTTAACAGAAGCCTCTTGCTATGAGCATAAGGCAAGTGTTCTTCACGGCCTTCTAGGAAGATGGCTCCTGCAACTAGAAAGAGGAAAAGAAAGCATTAGAGAGAGGTAAGAGTACTTTTTATGTATGATTTTTAAATTGGTCATTCTAGGGTAATATTTTTCTGGAATAACTACTTCCTTACAAGTGATCTCCTGTTCTATCAAAGCTACATTCAGATCATCCACAGTTGTTATTTCTATGAATATGTGATTGCTATGTTTATCATGTAACTTTGACTTCCTCTGCATGCTACATGCCTGACTATCTTGGCTGAGCCTACTTTTAACATTTCAAAGAATTGAGCAGCTTCCAGCAGCCACCGTCTGTGCGTATTGTGGTCATCCCAAACTCATGCCAATACATTTTTGGACAGCATTTGACAGTCCAATATTTTGTGAATTTTTCTCATGTTAGCATGAAATACACAAACCTGCTTAAACTTAATCTTAGAAACATTTTTTTTTCTGTTTGTTCAGATAAATTTGTTTCACTCAGCAGCAAGCCCATTTGCCTGCAAGGCTGAAGCTCTGTGTTGTAGTCCCTTTTACTACTTAATCTTGTCCATATGGGTTGGTGGGAAGTTTTTTTCAGTGATATACTGTGTTTGTTTAGTAAAGCTCAGGCCTGTCATGTCAAGCTGGTCAAATGTCAGTTCCAAATTTGAGGGCAAAATGGTCTCAAACAATATTCAAACAATGTGTGGTATACATTACAAAAAAATATATTGGAGGGCATGACTCCATACAGTAAATGCTGATGCTATATGCGGCTTATAGAAAATAGCAGTTGCTATACACAATAGTTTTTGTTGTATACCACAAGAAGAATAACTGATTTTCTTGCTGGATTTGAAGATATCTGTCAATGCTGTATGCGGAGAGTTTATAACCCTGGTAGAAATAAGAATGCACAGCTCAAGTCCGCTCTAAACAAGCAGTGAGCTCCAGCTAAGGATTGCATCTGGGATCACAATAGGTGGAAAATATCAGCCAACTGAAAGTAGACGTAGGAGATATTTACAAGGTGATTGATGGAAGTAACTGCTTTCATAGAGACAGCTCTTCAGCTATTTAAGACACCAATGCAGTCATTCCTGAAATGAACCTCAAAATGGTTTCTGCCTGTTGGGGGGAATGTCTACATTTAAGGCCTGCTCCAAACCCTCCAGAAGCTATTGGAAGGCATCCCAATGATTTCAATTTGTGGGAATAAGTATCATCCCTTTTCAGCTTTTAATAACAATTCCTTCACTCAAGGGAAAACAAAATCTCATTCCAAATATTTAGACTGCTAAAGAAAGATATGTAGTACTATTTTCCACAATAATTTATACAACAAAAGTCTGTACGAAGGAAGATTTTTCAAGACTGTTTTCCCATAGGATGTGAAATTATTCATTTCCATGAGATGGAAACAGGCAGTGTTTCCAAAGGCTAATGATTAAGAAATTTTTGGGGGAGAAAGTGGGAAAGATGATTTTTTTTTTAATATAAAAAAGATTTGTGTGAAAATCTTTAATCTTCAAGAATTCCTTGGGCAAGGGAGTATCAATAGTCAGAAGAAGACATTTCACTTCTGTTGTTTGAGGACTGGGACTGTGTCGATGAATTCGACCGTATGACTGAAGATCTGCTTGCAAGGGTTTGTTGGATTAGGCCCAGCAGCTCTCGTTACTCGACAAGTGCTCTGCTGGTTCACAGCGATGAAAAGCGATGAGCTACAGCTTGCACTGAAATAGTAGAGGCAGCTTCCTGCCCTGTGCTGCATCTTGTGGAGAGGTGTGGACACACTGGGGGAGATTGGTATGATTGATGTTGCTGAAATTTGAGTCCTAAGGAACTCAATATTACACTCATTTGTATTATGTCACACTGACATGGAGAGGCATTAATATAAGTGACTTCTAAAGTGTTTGCTGATGGTGCTGCTGATTTAAACGGGATTATAGCCCATTAAACACCCGAGGTATGACTGTCTTTGGCCATTTTACAGATACAGCCTCTGGCTTTAAATGCTTACAACTTACACCCGTTTGTTATGGTGAGTAATTTTTCTAAGTGGTTGCAGAGTCTTCTTAGAAAGTGGTTGTGGAAGCAGTTGTTCGTTTCTCTTGGTAATCCTCTTCTGTCTCTTAGGCGAGTGTAGATGTTCATCACCTCAGTGTGAACAACTGACCCATGGATACCGTCATAGGTAATAGATGACCGGGAGATAGGGGAGTTAGCCCGCGGTAAAGATAGCAAGAATAATTTCAGGCTTTTTAGTGGCAGAAACCACAGCTGAAGCAGCATTTCTGATGTATCTATCAACACTGAAATGGAAGAAGGCGGTGCGCAGGCGGTGCGTGCGGTAGGAGAGCAGCTACCATCCCTGACTCCTAGATCCCACCTAGTTAACTCCTTGCGGAAACAACACACAAGGCTGCCAAGCACCGGGTTAAAAAATCAGGCCGAGCCGGGAATGACGGAGCTGCCTGGCCCCTCATCCCCGCGCCGCTCTCCGGCGAGAGCCGAGGTCTCCCGCTTGTTCCCCCACTCCCGCTAATGCGGTGACATTTCGGACAGTTCAAAAGTTCACGGGAAGGCTCTGGCGAGGCGGCCGGGTGTGGGGCTGGAACGGGGACCGCCGGCAGATCCTGCCTCGCCAGCGGGGGTGGCCGATGCCTTCGCCTCCCTCCCTCCCTCTCTGCTCTCTCCTCACTTGTTTCCAGGCAAGACCTTGGTCTCCGCAGGTACCGCTCTGTCTACCCCTGCCTCCCCACCTCCATCTTTTCCCTGCGCCCCTGTAGCATCTGCCCGCCGCCCAGCTGGGTGCCTGCGCGGAGGGGCGCGCACCACGCGGCGGGCCGGGAGCGGCGGGGAGCGGCGCGGTGCTGCCCCCACCACCGGCGGGGGGCGCGGAAAGGGGGCGCGGAGAGGGGGGGTACAACCAGCGGTGCGACTGCCCGTCGCCCCACAAAAGGCACCGCCGGGCTCGGGCTGCTCCGCACGCCCCGCGCACCGGAGCACGCACGGACACACACACGCACACGGAAGGGCACGGACACGCTCACACACACGCGCTCACACACACGGGCGCGCCACGATGTGCAATGAGCGATGCGCGACGTGAGGCACCTCGCACGCCCCGGGGCCGGGGGGAGCCAGCGGGATCCGCGTTGCCAGCCCGCCCGCCCCTGCCGCTCCCTCTCCTCTAGACCCATCCATCAACCTCTTCCTCTCGGTCTGCTCCTGCCTTTCTTTTATTTTCCTTTTTTTTTTTAATTTTTAATTTTTTTTATTTGCTCTGACTGTATCTANGGGCGGGCGGCGGGCTCGGCGGCCCCGGGCGGGCGGGGAGCGGCTCCCGGCACCGTCCTTGGGCGCTCGGGGGATCTTGGGGGCTGCGATGAAAAAGGCGGCGGCGCCGAGGAAGGGGCTTCCTTCGCCAAAGTGTGGGGCAGAGGGCGGAGGGTTGTGCCCGACCCCCGGGTGCCCGTGGGGCGGGGGCCGGGGCGACGGGAGGCGTGACCGCGGCACGAGTGTAGTGGCCGGCGCCCAGCCCGTCGGCTGTGAGAGGTGCCCCGGGGCCCCGCTCGGGCCCGGCTGGTGGCTNGCGGGGGGCGCGGAAAGGGGGCGCGGAGAGGGGGGGTACAACCAGCGGTGCGACTGCCCGTCGCCCCACAAAAGGCACCGCCGGGCTCGGGCTGCTCCGCACGCCCCGCGCACCGGAGCACGCACGGACACACACACGCACACGGAAGGGCACGGACACGCTCACACACACGCGCTCACACACACGGGCGCGCCACGATGTGCAATGAGCGATGCGCGACGTGAGGCACCTCGCACGCCCCGGGGCCGGGGGGAGCCAGCGGGATCCGCGTTGCCAGCCCGCCCGCCCCTGCCGCTCCCTCTCCTCTAGACCCATCCATCAACCTCTTCCTCTCGGTCTGCTCCTGCCNTTGCCGGAGCCCGGCGGGTGCCCAGTCAGTGACTGCCAAGTGCCACCGCCTCCCCTGCAGGGACGTGTCCCACCTCCGCCGTCCTGAGGGAGACTTTCCTCTGGATTTAGATCTGGGCTTTTCCCACCGGCAGCTGGAAGCGGCGTCCTGGTCATTCAAAACATACTTGAAATTCAAAACAATTTAAATATAGATTGTGTGGTCACTGTTGTGGCCGTCTTCCCACAGGAGACCTTTACCTGCACTTGANTTTTTTAATTTTTAATTTTTTTTATTTGCTCTGACTGTATCTACCCAAGCCCTGAAAAAATGCCTGCCCGTGGAGCGAGGAGAGGGCACCGGGTCGGTAAATAAGAAGTGAGTACGAGCACAATGGCGTGCTTCCCCGCTTCCAGCCCTGCGGTTGCTGCATGCACCCCTGCTTCCTCCGCGCCAGACCCCGCGATGCTCCCCACGCCGCTGCGGTGGTCCGGGCCCCCTTTGTACCTTGCCTGGCTCCTTTCACTTCCCTTCCCTTCCCTTCCTGGCCCCGCTCACGCCGCGCCTGGGCTCCGCCGCCGGGTGCCTCGCCCCCGCGCCGCTCCCCGCAGCGGAGCATCCCAGCTGGCGGTAGCTGCCCGGGGGCTACCGGGGCTGCGCCCCTCGGGGGCGGCGGGTGTCCCCGGGCGCATTGCACTGGCCGCGGGGAGGGGGCGGCGGGGCCGACGNCGGGGACCGCCGGCAGATCCTGCCTCGCCAGCGGGGGTGGCCGATGCCTTCGCCTCCCTCCCTCCCTCTCTGCTCTCTCCTCACTTGTTTCCAGGCAAGACCTTGGTCTCCGCAGGTACCGCTCTGTCTACCCCTGCCTCCCCACCTCCATCTTTTCCCTGCGCCCCTGTAGCATCTGCCCGCCGCCCAGCTGGGTGCCTGCGCGGAGGGGCGCGCACCACGCGGCGGGCCGGGAGCGGCGGGGAGCGGCGCGGTGCTGCCCCCACCACCGGCGGGGGGCGCGGAAAGGGGGCGCGGAGAGGGGGGGTACAACCAGCGGTGCGACTGCCCGTCGCCCCACAAAAGGCACCGCCGGGCTCGGGCTGCTCCGCACGCCCCGCGCACCGGAGCACGCACGGACACACACACGCACACGGAAGGGCACGGACACGCTCACACACACGCGCTCACACACACGGGCGCGCCACGATGTGCAATGAGCGATGCGCGACGTGAGGCACCTCGCACGCCCCGGGGCCGGGGGGAGCCAGCGGGATCCGCGTTGCCAGCCCGCCCGCCCCTGCCGCTCCCTCTCCTCTAGACCCATCCATCAACCTCTTCCTCTCGGTCTGCTCCTGCCTTNCTCCCGGCACCGTCCTTGGGCGCTCGGGGGATCTTGGGGGCTGCGATGAAAAAGGCGGCGGCGCCGAGGAAGGGGCTTCCTTCGCCAAAGTGTGGGGCAGAGGGCGGAGGGTTGTGCCCGACCCCCGGGTGCCCGTGGGGCGGGGGCCGGGGCGACGGGAGGCGTGACCGCGGCACGAGTGTAGTGGCCGGCGCCCAGCCCGTCGGCTGTGAGAGGTGCCCCGGGGCCCCGCTCGGGCCCGGCTGGTGGCTGCCACTCTCCCTCCCGACCCCTTCTCCCGGCGCAGAGATGTGTGCCGGAGCCCGGCGGGTGCCCAGTCAGTGACTGCCAAGTGCCACCGCCTCCCCTGCAGGGACGTGTCCCACCTCCGCCGTCCTGAGGGAGACTTTCCTCTGGATTTAGATCTGGGCTTTTCCCACCGGCAGCTGGAAGCGGCGTCCTGGTCATTCAAAACATACTTGAAATTCAAAACAATTTAAATATAGATTGTGTGGTCACTGTTGTGGCCGTCTTCCCACAGGAGACCTTTACCTGCACTTGATGCTGAGGATTTTTTTTTTTTTTTAGTGCCCATGTAGTTGCTGGTAGTCACATAAGTTATCCAGATACTTGATAACACACTCAGCTGCTCATTTCCTAACCCGATGGATTTTTGTAGCTGTAAATAAAAATACCCGCCCTAACAAATGTGTGACTTTTCCAGTAAGTACACATGTGTTTTAATAGTGTTTCCTGAGAAGTGTAATCGATATGCAATTAGCACTTCAAGACCGGTATGATGAGCAATGTCTTGTTTTTAGGATTGTGTCTGGGGAGTTTGGAAGTGATCACGCAAGTGTTCTCAGAGAACATTTGTTGGAAAGCAGTACAAAATAGGTGAGAGAAAGAAGGTTTTGTATTTTCCTGATAGTTTTGTAACACAGAGGTAAAACACAGCTGGAAAGCTGCTTAGCAGTGCTTAAGGGAGCAGCAGATGTAAAGAATCTCTGCAGCAAAATACTACCTTGTATGAATTTAATGAAATGCCAGAGTCTAGGGAAAAATCTGCTTTTGGAAATGATTGAATATCATAAGACAACAGCCATAGAACGTGTTGCAAATCAGTGTATGCATGTAAAATGGATGCTACTACTCAGTGCAACATGTTGATTTGTTGTAAGGTGTCATGGGAGTAAGAGAAAGATTCAACTGTTTAAGAATTCCAGTTAGAAGCAACAGAATTTATATAATCTCTTGGCAAGAAGTCCAGTTAACAAAATCTGAGTGGCACTGTAAACATTAACTTTCTTTTTCTGTTTTTGCCAGTGGCGGCACCTGACTTGCTGGATCCCAAATCGGCCACTCAAAACTCCAAACCAAGATTATCGTTTTCCACCAAGCCTACCGTGCTCGCGTCACGGGAGGAAAGCGATTCAGCTATTAATGTTATGAAATGGAAGACAGTCTCAACAATTTTTCTGGTCGTAGTCGTGTATTTAATAATTGGAGCAACAGTATTTAAAGCCCTGGAGCAGCCTCATGAGACCTCCCAGAGAACCACCATTGTGATTCAGAAGCAGACGTTTGTATCTCAGCATTCCTGTGTGAATGCAACAGAGCTTGATGAACTGATTCAGGTAATCCATGCCAAACCCTTGTCATCATGCCTTGAAGGAACAAATTATACATGGCAGTACTGCAGTGATAAGGGGCAAAACCTTTATAAGCAAACTGCACTGGCCAAGTGATATAACAAATGTTAAGACCAGAAGTTGAACAATAGCATTTTTCATACAAAGCCTCATGGTTAAAAAACTATTGCTATATTTAGGTCCAGTAAGCTTGGTAGACAGCCCTTTCACTGAAGCCTCCCATTATGCTAATTAAATGATTATTCATCAGCAATATATATAATTAATAGTTCACAAAGGAATTGGTATATTGATTGTGCCTTACTAATTCTGTCAATATTTGAAGTGCCTAATTCAGAGGAGGAAACTACACCATCCATTGCCTTAAAGGACTTCTAATTTACTGTGATTTCATCAGGCTAGCTTTCTTTCCAGTGGTATGTTTCTTTTTATTGATTTTGTTTCAAGTACAGGAAAGTACAATGGACTTCCTATTTCATCTTAAGTCTCAAACTTCTCCGCTTCTTAAAGGCACATCCACAAATGATGCACATTGATGTGCTTGCTAATATGACTTTCCCCTTGCAGGTCACCTGCCTCAGAACTGTAGGAAATGTTTACTTGCAGTAGCACTGAATTAGATCTGGAGTCTTATTAGTCCCAATCTAACTTAAATCCCATGTTCTTATGTCCAGTGTAATATGTAATATCCAGTGGCACTAGTGGGAGTACTGGGGGGTATCAAATAACATCAGTTAAGAATTCCAGTTAGTTTTGGTGATGAGTCAATGAAACGTGAGGCTGGAGCGAACAGTCAAGAATTAGCAAGGATTGACTCCTTCCTTAACAGCAGCCATGAGGCTGTCTGGGTCTACAGAGCCTGAGATGTGACAAGGAAGAGCAGGACAGGGTGGCCAGAATCCAGACCCTGGTGAACAAGAGCTCTGAAGAATGCCAGTTGCATGGGCAGCAAAGCTTTCTGTGTGTGTTTCTTGACATCAGATACAGCTGAGAATATAGGAGCTGGTTTTCTCTCTCTAGACCAATCTGCTTTGAACATCAGCATGGACAAGTTGTTTTTTTGTTTTCAATTTTAAATACAGAGTTCTGATGTACTGAGTTATTTTTATAGTACCCTTTTAATTTTTAAAGGTAAGCTGGAAAAACCTCTTGTATTTTGTGATTTCTCACCTGCCATGTTGCTAAAATGTGTTCCAAATCTTCCCTTTAAATGGCTGTCATACAGCTCCTATCTCCATGAGTCTTGACTAGGCAAGCCCAAGGAGATGCTGCTGATAGTAATTTCGATGCTGTGTAACAACAATATTTCAGTGGTTTTACCAGCAGAATATGAAATAATATTTCAGAGAAATATGCAAGTACATTCTGATGAAAAATGTCTCTTGTAGCTACTATAAATATCCCCATATGAAATTTTTAGGTCAGATCCTGTACTTGTGAAGATAAAAAAAGAAATTTTGAAGCAATAATATCTTACGTCACCTGTAAGATGGACCTTAAGGTAAAAACTATTGAAGTTTGCTCTGGAGTACTTAGATATTTTAGCATTTATGATTCTTTACCCAGAAGCACAGATTGATAATAAAAAACCACTTCATCAGCATTCAATGCCCATTTTATGTTCTGTGTAAGATAATGAGTTTCAGTACAATCATCAGAACACAGATAACCATATCAGCATTAGCTCCCATCTTTGATAGCCATCATGACATGACCAGAAAAACACAGATGTGTGAAGCATGAGAAGGTGACACAGCCTTCTATAGCACGTGGTTGAGAGATAGTTATGGGGAAAGTTTACTCTGCTTGTTTTTAGGGTGAATGGAACACTTAATTTCTCCTTGTTCCCTTCTGTTTCTCTGTAAAGAACACCACGATGTGGAGGTAGGAACGTGCTGTAACACTCCTTTTATAGGTGGAGTGTTGAGGCCCTTCGGGTGCCTTTCTTTACACAGAATAATTGTTAAGGGATTACATCAACTTGTTTAAGGATTGGGAAATTCTACTTGCCCAAAGTAAAATGGAAAAGCAATGGTAAAACTCAGAGACTCAAATTCATTTTTCCAAGTCTAGGCTGCTAATTTAAACATGGGGTCACATTTCTTCCTGGTTATCACTTTGTCACAGAAGCTAAATTGCTGGAATTCATTTTCTCTTTTTGGGATTATGTCTGACTGCTATTACCATGTAATCCAGTGTTTCTTCAGTTTTCATTGGATGTTTGTATGAATAAAAATAAGTAGTGCATGCAAGAAAAAAGTAAATTATATGTAAGAATTCACTGAAAGCTATAAAACTGAAAATTAATATGTACTAGAGTAGAAGAAAGCTGGAATGATTATTGTCTGTGAAGAAAATTACAGAGTTTACAGTATGTAATGTCTTCTTCAATCAAGTACCTACCTTGAGTCAAACTATATTGAAATGTATTATAAGCTTTTCCTTTTGGACTTAGTGTTCTGGAAAACCAGGAGCTGGTTTGGCTCTATTTCATGCTAGTTATTGCTCAAGGTTCTTATCGTGCCAGGATTTTTCAATCTTCATAGCTTCTTCTCTGCCACTTAATCCTTACTCTGAATCAGGCTTGACTATCCCAAAACTGTCCATTGGCAGTACAATATGCAGTAGCATATGTAGGTAAGCACATTAAGGAGACTAGTTGGAGAGCACAAATTCAGCTAAGAAAATGTTTACGAGTGGAATGACAGTCCAGTTTGCTAGCATCAAGGAGCCATGGAGTTTGCAGCACTTTGGCTAAAACCTTTCTTTTGTCACAAACCTTTTTACAACATTTATGTGTTTCTATAAATACACACAAGATAGTGAATTTTCCCTTCTTGTCTTCTCTGACCTTATTTGATCTCACCAATCACCAAACCCCCTCCTGGTACAACAATATCTACTGTTGGCAGCTTTTCAGCGCTCATGGTTCTATTCTCTGGGTTTAGAATTGCTGTTGTCACATTGATTGTGTGGCTCTAGGTGTACTAGGTGTGAATTATACTTTTATAGACTTAATATATTTTATATAGATGTAAAACATGGAGCAATAGAGAGCTGCTATTCAGCATAGAATATGTGCAAAGTTAATGAAATATAGTGCTCTGATGATGGCAGCCAAGTAGCTTCAGCTGCCTCAGAAAAATGATCAGGGTTTTCCTCATAACCTTTTAGCCCAGTAAAGCAGCAGACTTGCTGTGTTGACAAAGAAGTGGTCTTCATGACTCGTCTCTGACTTCCATGGTCCAGTGTTGCAAATCTCTTTCAGTCTAAACCACTTCAGTTACTTGTTGCCTTGCTGTAACAAAATATATCTGCAGTGAACAGCAACCTCTTACCCTGAGAGGTAATTTATCCAAGTACGTAATTCTTTTGATATTTCATGAGCACTTCTATTTAGAACCATGTTAAAAATGTGCAAAAGTCATGTACTCCATATCTGTGCAATCAAGAGGCCATTTTTTTCCAGGCAATTTCAACTCCTTTTCCTCTAGCCAGAAGCCAGTATTAACAACAGCATTAAGTGGATCACTGCATGCTGTACCCAACAGTGCTGAGGTGGGCAGTGCATGGCACTCAGTGGTGATATGTCTAAATCTACAACTAGAAAAACATCCCAGGAGAGAAGTTTGTGAAAGTGCAAACACTACCTTGGTGAGTCTAATGAGAATACTACAGAACAGCAAGATGCGCATGGTGTTAAACTTCGTTTTTTTAGAGTATCAGTTGGAAGGTCTTGAAAGGATCTCAGGTATTAACAGATGAGAAAACATTGTTTTGGTAAAGGTCATGTATGATATCAAATATACTATAAAGCTGTAGAAAGGGATATGGCCCTATTTTGCTACTTTCTTCTTTTGGAAGAACACTCTACAGTTCATCCTCTCTACAATTCATCATGAAGGGTGTTTTGGTTTCTCTCTTTATGTCTGCTCTCAACTTGACCTTGCCAAGCAATGCAAAGTAACTGTCAGGTGACAGAATAAAAGAGTAAATGTAGTGAATTTAATTTATATGTGACAAAATATATAAACTTGATCTTCATTTACACTAGGGATTTTTTTCCCTCTCCAGTGAGTTTTTTGTTGGCAGAAGCTGATAGAAACCTGGGACTAATCCAGCTATATACACACACAAATTACAATCAGAATTAAAGAATGAAATAATTCTCTAACTGGATCACTTGTATCTAATTATTTCAATAATTCTAATTATCTTTTTTTTTTTTTTTTGGTTGACTTTTCCCTATAGGAAGTTTGCCAAGCATTGCCACAAGCATTTAAGAAAACAGAGACAGTTTCTAAACTAGAAAAATTTCCTGCTGCATTTATACACCTGTGCATAGTAGGAAACTTAAAGAGACCTTAGTTATATTGCTGATGATCAGGTTGCACTCATGTCCTCCTGCAGTGCTGCGCAGCCACAAAATACCTGTATCCACCTTCATGACATGTCCCTGGGCTGTCTCTGAGAACAGATGAGCCTGACTGAATATGATATCCAGCAGCTTCATAAAATTGTCATTACAGTTGTTTCATACACCTCATTCCCTCTAGAAGATCCTGAAGATCCTATAGAGGAAATGAAGTACATGAAATAAAAATGGCTCTGCTTTGCCCTTGCCCAGAACTTGTGTTGCTCCTAGGACATAAAGATGTGATGAGTATTTTGCACTGTGGGATGTCTTGGCAATGAAAGGCAACTGTTTTTCCCCTACCAAAGAAAAAGCTGGTTAAAAAAAAAGAGAAGTTTTTATGTAAATAGTACCTAATTATGTATTGCTCAGCAGTTATTTGTTTATGTTGACCTTTTTAAACCAAAGTGGGAAAAAATTTTCCCTTTTAATATTCAAGCATCAAGTTGTTTAGTGTATTGTTTTTGCATACGAAAACGGGAAATAAGAAAAATTTCACTTACATTATTTTAAAAATTGGGACTGTTCTAGAAAGCTCTTGTGAATTATTATAGTTATCTTAGTAAGTTAATTCTGAAAATTAATAAAGAATTTTCAAGTAAAGGTCCAGTGAAACACAAGTTAATAAGAGAATATACTTCATTTTGGTTCTTTTAGCAGAAAAATCTTTCAAATGTATTAATTCTGAAAATCCTAACAAGTGGAAACAATATTGTTACACTAAACAGCACAATCTTTTAATATGTTTCAAGTGCTTTATGTGCTAATTCTTGTTTTATAAAGTCTTTGTT
>VYZS01003363.1:9852-31605 GCA_013400695.1 Neodrepanis coruscans | reverse complement strand
TTTGTCAAAGAGTACTCACACCCAGGTAAACAACAATGGTCTACGGGACAAAAGCTTCATATATAAGCACAGGATGTGCTGCAGTTAAAACTACTGGTGGTGTTTTGCCATGTATATTTTATTTTGCTTCCATCTGTTAGTATCACATCCCTGATACCCACCTGAATGGACCGTGTGTATTCATGTAGGGTTCGCTAGGGATGAATATGTTCCTGAATATGCAAAGTGTGCTCTTTTACTGCTGGGTCCTTTATTAAACTACCTGCATATTAGTGGCCCAAAATTGGTATGATTAAGGTTTAATGAACTGCTGATTAGCACTAATGAACACAACTGAACACACATTTTATTAAATGATTTGTCTCTTTTGAAGTGAAAGTAATGTTAAGCCCATTAATAAAAATTATTTGGGTCATTTCTGAGCAACTGTTGCACTCCTTGGAGATAAAGGAGAGAAATCAGCCAATGTGCTGTCTGATTAGTATTTCAGCAGGTTTAACACATCAATAGTTAGAGCTTAGTAAGGTCAGAGGAAAAAATTAAAGGAGCATCTGTGAGTGCTGTTTGACACAAGAGATATGTTCTTATGATCTGGCAGGATCTGAAATGGTACAGCATATAAGAAATGGGAGGACTTTGTCCCTAATTCTAAGCAATAAAATAGATGTGACCAGGAAGAAGATGGCATGCATGCAAAAAAACCCCCACCAAGTGAAAAAAACAAGTCCCCTTACTCCCCAGACCGAAGCAAACATAATTGGAAAAATATTCTTTCATACCCCTGCATACTTTCTACATCATCATCTAGTTAAAAGCATTTTGGAAGCTGCATCTCTCCATCTGCCACAATGTACTGCACTAGTTTACATACAGTCTGAAGGCTTAAAGACATTACAGAAAAACTGAGGAAGTATCGATGAGCAACTGTTCCCCTTATGTGAGGGTAAGATGCAGTTATTTCTCTTGCGGTGCAATGTCATAAAATATCCACAAATTCTCTTGGATCTGTGATGACAAGAGATGAGAACATCACTTTTGGCTTCTATTTTAGAGCCCTTTGTTTCACATATCCAAAGTGACATGTTGGGTTATTAAGATATCATTCCAATTAGCAAACAAGATTGCTACCAAATACTTGCCCACTTCCTATGTTAAGTCAGTTGTCCCAAGGAGGATATCTAACTGATTATTCAATCAGTGAAGGAGGAAGGAATGACAAGAACACAGCCCAGGGCAGTGCTCTTCAGAGACTGCTAACAGGTAACATAAATACACACTGCACCTCTGAGCACAGCAAAAGTTACTCATTTTCTTTCTATTATCATAAACATTTATGTTTGCCATTCCAGCCACACAGCAGCCCTGAAGTAAAATCGGTACATTTCTACATGAGTCCCCTATCTCCAATACACATTATATCTAAGGCCCTGATGATGCTGAGGAACCTGAAGGAAACCAATAACATATTGAAAAGTTCCTGGCATAGTTAAAAAACAGTAATAGAAAAAATAGATCAGACACCTGTTGATTTAATGGAGTTTTCTCTAGTGCCGGTTCATTATAGTTTTGAAATCATTTATCTCTTTGTTAAATTAAGTCCTTCTACCATGAAAAGAAAATCCAATATAGCTGGTGATTTAAACAGAGTATTAGAATATAGACACTGTGTATACAAACAGCCAGGCCCAATATCACTCACACATTAACTGGAATGATTAATGTCGAAAAACAGTGGCACAAATACAGAGGCTAATGAGACGTTTTCAAGATGATTTTCATGTAATTAAGTGTAATGGGCTTAATTCTGCTTCAAATTGTTACAAAGTGAAGCCATAAGAATCCATATGTGTTTTAATAGATCTACTTTACATGAAGAAGAAAGAAGATAGGGTCAGAATTTAACCTATTGCAAATAATACCAACTAAGCAAAACAGCTAGTTTTCTCTACCATGTAACTAATGCAGAAAAAAAAAAATTTCCTCTTAAAAACTNCCGGTTCATTATAGTTTTGAAATCATTTATCTCTTTGTTAAATTAAGTCCTTCTACCATGAAAAGAAAATCCAATATAGCTGGTGATTTAAACAGAGTATTAGAATATAGACACTGTGTATACAAACAGCCAGGCCCAATATCACTCACACATTAACTGGAATGATTAATGTCGAAAAACAGTGGCACAAATACAGAGGCTAATGAGACGTTTTCAAGATGATTTTCATGTAATTAAGTGTAATGGGCTTAATTCTGCTTCAAATTGTTACAAAGTGAAGCCATAAGAATCCATATGTGTTTTAATAGATCTACTTTACATGAAGAAGAAAGAAGATAGGGTCAGAATTTAACCTATTGCAAATAATACCAACTAAGCAAAACAGCTAGTCTTCTCTACCATGTAACTAATGCAGAAAAAAAAAAATTTCCTCTTAAAAACTTTGAAAGGTTTAGTGTAGAAGGAAGAACTGAGCACATAGAAGAGGAAAAGTGAGCAGTTGCAAAGGCCTAACCTAAACTCTTGAGAAGTTATGGGGAATCTCCCTAAGGATTTTTAGTCTTTGGACTAATTTTATTGATGAAGGAAGGATATCAGTGATCACCTTTCCTACTGTACAGATAAACACAAAGGGAAGAGATTCTCCCTTTCACTATTGACTATGCCCATATTGACTATGGTGTTGAAGGGGCTCAGGCTAGATGCGTAGAGAGTTTCCCTTTGGATGACACCACCCAAGACCTCTGCACAAGAGCCACTGAAGTATAGAGGCAGATATACCAGGAGCTGTAAAGGCCTTTCAACTGCTGGTGATGGGCATTATCACCATTTTTATTAGGTTTAGTCCAGATTTTAGTGTGTATCAGTGATGAAAGTGGTACTTCAAAGGGCACAAACTTCCTACAGAAACTCCTGTGACCCCCTGAACATCACCTCTTCATTAATGGCTCCTCTGTTTCCAAGAACATTTTGTCTTCTCTTAATAAGCAGAGAGTTTCTTCAATACCAACATGCCCAATTTATGTTTGTTATCATCTTACCTGCTTAAGTAGGCAGTCTTCTTAATTGCTAACAGAGAAAACATTCTCTTTCATTTGTGGATTAAGACATCGGTACTATAAAGAGTACTAAACCCAATTCCAACCTTGGTTACAGAAGCCTGCTTTAATTAAAAAGCAAAGAAGAAAATTAATACACACTTTTAACTTGCAGAGATATAGCTCAGGGTAGAATATTGAGGGGAGAGGAGGGGTGCTGTTTTATTAATTAGGTTCTTCAACAAAATTACTAAAAATCATATAGAACACCTAAATTAATAAGTGGGCTGCTGTGAAATCTAACCTAAGAAAATTAACCAAGATATCACACGAACGTATGAGATCCGAGATTTTTTGATGGAAATAATCTCCGTAGTATACACATATTGAGACAAAAAGTAATAGTGTTTCTAAGAAACAGACATCATAAAACATTAGCATGACTGCAAGCACTTACTGTGTGATAAATCATACTTTCTAGGGCATAAGACAATCACTGGTTAGTTGGCAGTCTCTGTGAGAAAGTTTATAATATACATATATACATATTTTAAATCTGGTACTATGTACCGTTAGTGGTTATGATGGGCTTCTGTTTTGATCTACAACCAAAATTCTATGACTGTGGTCATATTTAAGTTATAAATTAATATAATTCAAAACTAAGAAAAATCTGTACTAACACACCAATATGTTTTACCCATCCTTGTCCCTGAGAAAACTCTATTGAAATACAAAACAGTCACTTTTTGGGCTTAAAACACAAAAGGGAGTGGCAGGATTGATGTACATGAAAACACTCCTTTTATTAGCAAAAGATTTAATCATATTTCTTCGTAATAAAAACATGGAACTGCCTTCCTATAAACTTTAGGAAATGTACATTATCTGACAGGAATAGCAAGTTCCTGCATATTTCTCTGCAATGAAAAATTTAAAACTACTGTTTAGAAAATACTCCCTTGGATGTGTAATAAGTATTAAGAATCAGCAAATCTATTTCTATTTAATTACAAGTAAATTGGAGGTTGTTTTAAACATTAAGAATCTGATCAAGTTTTAGGAAAGGCTTCTAGGGGGTTGGAAAACAGCAAAGACACTCAAGGTCTTAAGAACAGGGAATTTAAAAACAAAATATTACATCTTCATTTCTGAGGGGAAAAAATAAATTCTGGATTATCTCAGCATCTCATAAAGAGATAAGACATTAAAGTTATGCACCTAAAACCATACATTATTCATGAAATGTAAAATGTGCATTCTTAACTAGTTATTCCCCTTATCCCCAGAATGTAATTAAACCCAATGATTCTTCTATCAGGACATGTAAGAATAATAAATGAGACTGTTAAATAACAAATTGAATTAAAGCTCCTGGTAAATTTCTTTGACAAGGATTTCCATTATGAGGAAAAAAGAAAAAAAAAAAGAAATATTTTCAGTTGTTCATACAACTACAGCTTCAAGAGTAGCAGTTCCTAGAAAAAGACATGGCTAAATTTAAGAGAAGTATGTTCCTTTTATCTAGGCAAATCATCTTTCCTATTTAAATCTCCTTACCTATGTCAGATGATTGACAGCTGAATATCATTCAAGACACCTGTATTTGGTCCGAGTGGCAGCCTGAAAATCTCCAGGGGCTTTTCTGAGCATGTACCACAGGCAACGGGTCAAAATATTTACTTCAGACAACAACCATGAAACTTCATTTGCTGCTGTTATTTTCTTTCTAATTAAAGACTCATTTCAAAGTAGAGTGGAAATAATGTGTCTGCTGTGGTTAATATTTAATCAGCAGTCTAGCATGCCAACCATGTATCCCTTGTAATAGCCCAGGGTCAGTGCCCTGGATCCCACTGGGATGCCATATGGCTGGGTCCAGAAGACTGGAAGCCACAAATGACCCATCACGGGTTGAGTGATAGCATGAATCAATGAGGATACTAATTATTGGTTTTGAAGAGCTGACTCATCCACCGTGGGAGTGAACATTATGTTAACAACCTTGAGTGTTTCGAATCATAACATGAGATGTGCCATTATCAAAAATAAAGCAAACCAGATTCAAATTATCCAAGTTTCTCTAGTAATTTACTGTTAAATAATTTAAATATGATTTATCTGTACCTAATGCAAGTGTGATACTTATCACTGGTTCCCCAGTCCAAAAATAACGTCATAAATAAATTCTGGTTGGGTCTATTTAGAATCCAGACCCTGTATGCACAATTACAATAAGGGTATTATTTCAAATCTATTTCTGCAAATGGAACATTTCTCTCATATTTCACAAGGACCTGCACTAGATTTTGAAATACAGACATTTGGAAGGCACTTAGGTGTACATTCAACCATCGATGAGAATTACAAGGCATCTCCTGAACTACCATCAAGCCTGAATATGCTGTTTATGTGTCCAGCAAACCTAGAAGCCTATACAAAAGCTGCACTCCAGAGAGCACAGCATTCCCCTTTGCTGTGATCTTCCAGCAGCTCGGTACATTTCCCAGCATGTTAGAACTCCTGATAAAGGAAAACCTCATTACTGCTTCTGATTCATTACTGATATCTGAGAAAGTAATTTGCTCTGAAAAACAGACTGCACTCGAGAGAGTGCAAGATCCCACCTTTAGCAGCAGAATGCTAGGCAGATAGGATGCCATCAAATATATGGAGGATCTTTGTGGGAAACAATTGTGCATGTTCCATGCCTAGTTTCAATCGTAATTGTTTAGCCAAAGTGAAGATAGAAACAGTTGTTACTCCTGATGTCCCGTATGACACAATTTTAAGGTTTAAACACGACACACAAAATTCAGACTCAAAGAGCACGTCATAGGCAGATCTTTCCTTTACAGAAGCTAAATTTTCTTTTTTCTTATTAGCAGTAGGGTAGTTTGTCTAATGCAAAAGGTGTCTCAACTCTCCCACATAAGAAAGTTGGTATGGTTTTAAGCTTTCTCTCACTTTATTGCAGAGCAGCCGACTACAAGTCCGTGTTGCATGTACTTCCCAAAACACAGAACAGGCACGACGTTCACCCAGCGAGCGTGGGACAGAATGCGCTCTTCCACTAGAAATCTACTAGTAACACATCCGCCGGCGTATCCCTGGGTACTGCAGAGGCACCTCAGCAGACGCCCGGGTTTGAGCCGGCTCTTACTCCCGGCTTCGCACCGAGCCAGACCCGCTGCGCCCTGCCGGGGCTGGCTCCGGACCCACTGCTGCCCCACTGTGCTCCCGGCCCCGCGGTGCCGGCCTGGCCCGGGCCGCCGTCTCGCCGCTCCCCGCCCGAGTCCGGCGGGCGCAGCGCGGGGCTCGGGGCCCCTCTAGTGGCTGCAGCGCTCCCGCCGCGGCCGCCCCGTCACCCCGCCGGCCCCTCCAGCGGGAGGCTCGCAGGGCTGAACCCGGCACAGCGTATTCCTACGGCTGGGCCCTCCCAGAAGGATTGTTCTATTGCTGCCTGGCTCACGCCGTGCCCTACAGAAGTCCCCCGCCCGCGCCACCCACTGAGCGCGAAGAAAGACGCAGCCTCAGAGGGTTGGGGGGATACTTAACCCGAGCGATCTACCCTCTGGAAAAAATACATTTGCTATCCCTGGATGATCTACGTTAAAAAATTAGAAAGCAATTTGTATACTTATCAAGAAGCAAGGGAGTACTCCAAGAGCTACACACTTCCATGAGTACTCCAGCCATTCTGACTCTCTGAAATGAGAGGTGGCACTTGAAAGAATCTGTGAAACTCTGTGAGGCTGTGGGTCGAGATTCCTTCTGGAGACCTACCAAAAGTGGGAAGGATTCTGCATAGGGCACACCAATTTTTTCTAGTTAAAAAAAAAAAAAGGTACTGCCTTCCCTCATTTTGCTTTCAGCCACTAGAGACTTCAATTCTACAGCTGGATCCAGGCCAAATTATTAGGTTCTGTGAAAAGCAGCACCGATTTCATCAAGACTCCACATTGGAGTAAGTAGCAAGGACTAATCCCAAGGCTTCCATCACTGCAAGTCATGAAGAAAATGGGCTTTCTACTCAGCCTAGCTCCAAGAGATTTGGGAAATTTTATGAGAACTTCTTTTACTCCTGGCCTGGCAAACCACAGAGAAAAACCTGAAAACAAAACATGCAAATACAAAAGAAATGAAAACAAATAAAAAGAAGCAGAAAGAAACAAACAGAAATGGACATTTAAATTTGGTTTGTGTCATTTTTGTGGTTGATGTTTTAGAGAGATGTAGTTGATGGTCAGAATCAGCAGTACTGGGCATAGAGTGGTCTTGTGGTCAACACTGCCATATTCTGAACCTGTGAAATCACTGGCAGAGAAAATGTAGCAGAAATATTTAATTTTGAGTTAGATGCATAAACATTCTCAAACTTTTCTCAAAAAGACCTTTTTTTTAACTGGAGGCTATATGTCAAAATACAACATGCACATATTCTCTTACTGTTTCTCATGCCTTGTCATCCGTGTCCTGTCCAAAAAAGGAGAAATTAAAACTCTGTGGGCAGTCATCCTCCAGGAGCACAGCTCTCATTAACCCCTCAGCAAACAAACAGATTAGTTATGGAGGAAGGTGGGCAATCTACAGCATCACAGGCAAGCACTTCTGTCTCCAGCCAGGCTGAAGATTATGTGCCTGTACAGAGTAATACAGCACAGCAGTTTCCAAGTGGCCTTGTAGTTCTTCTCTGCTCTCCTCATTTGATGGGCATTTTTTCATTTTACACATTGTTCAGAACTTGCTGCAGTGATCTCAGATGTTATATAACTGTGTCAGATGCTCATATGAACAACAACTATTTCTCTGGCATTATTTTTCCAGAAATGCTTCTGGCATTGCTTTTCACAGAAACACTAGAACAGAAATAGCTACATGGCAGCAGTGGAACTCTGCCTTTTTAGGTGCAGTAAAGATAATTTTTTTAACTTGCAAACTGTAGTTTATTCCTATATTTTCTATGTGATAGATTCGGCAGACCAACATATCCGATCGTATTAGGTACTGATTTTACTTACCTAAACTTCAAAAAAAGGAAAGAAAACTTATTTGTCTTCTGTATTTTACTGACATTTCATTTCCCCATCACCTTGTTCAGTGTTAATAGTCCATATAAAAGCTCGTTCTCATTATTAAAGCATAAAAGAAGACTGGAAGACACAGAAGGGAAAGATTGCAGCTTGTTCATTACTCTGAGTCCCTTCTACTAGATTTACCAGGTGTCTGATCAAGCCGAGTTTGATCAGCATGCCATGTTACCGAAGGTCTACAGAGAGAAATTATTATCTCAAAGCATATTGCAAACATCAAGTCAATTCTACAGTAAGGCACCTCATGAAGAAAGAAGGATGATTCCTTATTTAATCAATGAGGGGAGAAATGAAGCCCAGACATGTTAAGGGACTCGTCAAGGTCATACAGAAGAGGTTGATCCTTCTCACTATAAAACTCACTGCTGTTAACCCTAAAGAAAGAGGAACAAATTTAGAGAAAAAGTTGGCATAAAATTCAGATTGTGGATTAGCAACACTGACCCTTCCACCATGGAGGTATACTTCTTAAAAAAAAAAAAATTACTCAAAGATGATTTGTCTGCTTTTCTATCCAGGTACAAATACCTCTACATGAGACATCCAGGTGATTTCACCCTGAATCCTTCATATACATACATAGACAGGCAATACAAGCTAGTATAAAACTATCACTGTTACTGTTTTCCCAAACAGCAATGTTTCAGAGGAGGCAAAATTATTTCTTCAACTTTGGTGAAAAAAAGCCCTGTAAAGTAGAGAGAAGGTCCAGAGTATAAAAGAGGAAAACATGGAACTGTTTGGAGATGACAGTCTTTCATTCAGATCTTGTCAGGAAAACTAAATTTGTATTTCAATACAATTTTTTTTCAAAGACAAAATGGTCTTTAAGTACATAAAGCTAACCACAGCAATTCATTTTAGATTGAATGAAACAGTCCAATTGACCTCTATGTTTGTTCAATTTGATTTGTTAAGATGTTTCTATTCTAAACCAAATTCTCACCTTTCAGTAGATTTTACAGTTTGGCTGGTGAACTGAAAAAGTCCATTCATCACCTATTTTATTATGATTTTACAGATGAGGAACTGAAATCCAGAGAAATCATGTGAATTTTTCAAGCCAGCACAGAAAGTATGTGGCAGAGCAAGAAATTGGATAAACTCTGCCAGACCTGTACTAACACCATTGTGCTTAGAGCATCCTTTTTGTCTGTGCCAGCATGTCTGCAGTGTTTTGTTTACCTGCCACAGATGAATCAAACACATGAACTAAAATGAAATGAGCAGAGTGATGTGATCAAAATAAGTTGCTTTTCCTCTGACAGCACTGATAAGATTTAAGATGGTAGGATGGGAAAAAAAAAATCACAATAATGGTGTGCTGCTCTATACAAGAAGTCTGCCTGCTTCTGCCAGACAACCAAGGTATGTATGGTAAGAAACATCCCTCTGCTCTTGTGGTATGCATCTGCCAAATAACCTGGTCAATGCCCAGACAGCATGGCAGAGCACATGCTCCAAACATATAAAGCCACATATCCACTCTGAATACATTCAGCTCCCCTAGCAGGAAGCACTTCCAAAGCTGTTTAGTTTTCAGATTAATATGCTCAGATTGCAACAGGTCCTTCTCCTCTAGCTTTCTCTCTCTAATGGCTATTGCTATTTTTTCTGCATCACTTTCTACTACAGTCAGGTGGTTTCAGTTGCTCTCACTGCTTGAAAAAGAAAAGCTGTTAGGGATTTCTTTGCCCTGAGCCATGTCAGGGTTAATACTCCACTGCTGCCCCTTGCCCCTTTTCAATCTGGTTAAGATTGCCCTACATGCTGGACTTGTTTCACTGAAGGCAGCTATGAATCATAAAAGAAGGAACTTCAGAGTCTGCTAAAACAACCGAGTTGCTGTCTGCAAGTCTAGTGGCACAACTTGAAAAGATGGCATTGAAAAGCAAACATACCTCAAATTCCTCAGCTATACAGAAGATACCACTTAAGCATATTACAAAGCATTATGTGAACTACTGCTCCCCTTACAGTCTTGTTTTCAGCAAACATTTAATTTGCAGAGCTATAGCTGCTCTGTATAATGTGTTATTTTGCTGGTTGTCCTTATTTAGGAATAAAACCCAATCACATTTGGAGCAACCCCCTAAAAAAGTTGAGTATGCTTGTACAGGAAATGTTTTAGGTCAACTATTTCACAAATTCATTTATCCTCAACTATATTCTAACCACAAAGGGAATCTTTTACCAGCTTCAGGGTTCAGAAGTGCCGGACCTCAGAATGGAAATTCAGAGCTCAGCAAGGGTCTCTGGGCAGTGCCAGAATTCTGCACTCTCAAGAGTCATGACAATCTCTGCAGCATGATTGCTTGTAGAAGTGTTGTTTCAAGGCAGCTAAAAGGGAATCAGAAGGGAATCAGAAGCTCCTATTTGGGCACACCAGTGCAAAAACAACCATTTACTCCTTTTCACCACACACACAGCATCAGAAACATTTTAGCTGTGGCACAGACAAGTTCTTCCACCCATAGCAACATGTACTCAGCAAGGCAGCCCCCTCAGAGTTGGAATTAACTACAATTAAGTCAAAGTTCACAGTTCATGGAGGACAATAAGCAGGTAAGGAATCAAAAAAATAAAGTGTGAGAAGGGCAAGAAAGCAAAGGGAAAGAAGCAGTAAAAAAGCTGCAGGGTGATGTCCCCACTCCAACATGTTATTTTAAGGTGATTCAATGCAAAGGCATCATGCTGGAGGAAAGCAGATTCCAGAGTGGTAAGCGCAGAAGGAAATACCTGAAACATAAGCGCTAACTGTGGCAGCTGATTGTCAGCTAGTCACAACTGATAACAGGGTAAGAGAAAATAAAAAAGAGGGGCAGTGTTAAATAGCAATGTATCAATTTTGATAACTGAGTCTTCACTCCTCTTGGAAATATTAGAAGTTATATATTGTGTTTCTCATCTTCTCTAAAGATATGACAGAGAAAGCAGGCTGCAACAAATGAATTGAACACATGGACCAAGCTTTAAGAGCTGTCCTCAGTCATATTTTTGAGTATCCAACAATAACCAAGAAAAATGCACCCTTATAGAGACAAACGACTATAGTTATTTCCCAGAATTAAACAAGTGTTTGTCTTTCATCTAAAAACAAAACAAAACAAAACACCAAAAACCATACCAGTTCAGGATTCAACTATTACTTTTTGGTCTGATCATGAATATTACCACCTCTGTATCACACAACTTCCTTTAAAGAAAGGGGAGGCATTGTTAAATTTACCATACTTCTTAGAGTCCAAACTATCATATGTTGGTCTTAAGATGAAGGAAGGATGCTTGCTACCTCTTCTGTCTGGTTCTAAAGAAGTATTTCTCCTTTAGCAGCCCAGCTAGTTTTCCTGACCATTAAGAGTTGCTAGCTGGTTGAAAGCATTCTAATGGTTTTGTGACTGAGAGACTTCAGCACCTGCCTAACAGAATATAAACGAGACTCAACCCTACAAATCCACCTGCAAATTATTAGCTTTTTACATGAGTAAATCCATTGAAATAATTTCATGAGTTGCTCCATGTTCACAGAGCTGAAACAAGCTAGGAAATGTTAAGTCAAGTGCACTTTCAGATTAGTTGTCTGTATAGCAAGCAAAAATATCTGCAAAACAAGTCCAAAAGTCTCTATTACTAATATTAGCAAGACAAAACTCACTGAAATAGCCCGCTGCAGCTTCTCAATACCGAGATCTTAGCACTGAAAGGAAAAAACATGTAACTGTAACAACATCAATAATCTGATCCGTAAGAAATAAAATGGTTTGTATAAATGCAGCCTTGAAAGTTACCAGAAATCTGCTGGATTTTCAGTTTTCGATGGATCTGTTCATGCCACTCAATGCAGGGGGGCAATAGAGACACCGTATTGAGAAGCACAGATAACACAAATGCATTTACTGTGACAGAGAAGACAGGAATTGAGATGAAAACAGGAGAATATAGTTCTAGAATCTGATTATCAAACTTTATTATTTGAAATTATTGCATATTTGCTTGCTGCATAGCATGCTATATGCAGACAGAGGAGAGTTTTAAATTGGATCAAGCCTGCAAAGGCCTCCTTAAATACAGGAAAATTTGGATGTTCAGGGGCCAGTAATACATTATTATGGTTTTGTAAGACTTGTGACAACTTCATTGCAGACACAAACAGTATCTCCTATGTAAACCAACTTGCTCAGAGGGCAGACACTAGAAAGGACCTGAGTTAAAGCTAAATGGGAAACTTCTAGGGCAGACATTTCTGGTACTGGATTTTGCAGCCTAAATAACAATCTTCATATGTAAGTGATTTTATATGATAATTAATGATGTAGGAATTGTAATCATTATTGCTCCCAGTATGTTGCTTCAGGAGAGATTTTTCGGAACTCAGCCTCTGAAGATGAAGTGTAGTTTTTGTTTTGTAGTTTCTTTCATGCAAACTATGTCCCCAAAATGTCAGAGTTAACTGAACTGTCACAGAGTCAACCGAGCTGTAGAGATCATAACAAAGGGAAAGAGAAATAAGAAGGCGTAGGAAATGGAGGAAAAATATCAACCCCTAATTGTTTCGAGTTAGAAAGGAGATAAAAAGACCATGCAGTGACAGAGGGGAATGTTCCATCAACCTCTTTAAATAATTGCGTTTTACTAGGTATTGAGCCATAATACTATAAGATAATGACATGTAAGTGGGACTATAATAGCCTAGGGAGAGACAAAAGGGTAAAAGATGGGAAAACAGGAATCCTGACAGCGCAGTGCTGAGGCATTCTATTGGTGCCTGCTGGCCTCCAGACAATAGAGTTATACCCGTACCTGAATTTTTCAGCCCCAATTTTTTATTTCACACATATAGTGGCCTATTACTATCTGCTCTTTACTCCCTTGCATTCACAGCTGTGGAGTAGCATTAAAAAAACACAAGTAAAACCATAAGACAGGTGAAGTTACCAAGTCAAATAAAAGGCTCCACTCCTCCCCAGTACTTCTCAAAAAACCAAACCAACAAAAACCTCCCCACAAAAATCAATTTTGAAGGAGGACCTAGCACATACTGTTTTGTAAATGAATGCACTGAGTTAAAGAGCTTACATGAAATGCACGAGTCTATACAAAGAGCAACACTCCAAAATAAAATAGAGGCTGCTTTTTGAGAGATATCATACCAACTCTTCACTTCTGCATAAACATAAAAGAAAGGTGCAAGGGGAAGCATAATCAGTATCAAGTATGCTCAGCAGCTCCCACAGAGAAGACTTGCAAACACAGTTGCAAAACAGCCATTTCTTGAACCTCCCACATTTAAAGGGACAGCTTCAGATAGACTTCCCAAGCAAAGGTCTTCCAAGATGATCACATGGTAGTCCCTGGGGTAAATGCAGGTTGTATTTTCCCACAGGAATATTACCTTGCTATACTAGGTAGAGTTTTTCCATCAAAAAATGATAAATGTAAATATCAATTGTTGTCTTTGACAGGCTTGCACATATTTGGTGATTACCATCCTTCCCACTGAAATTGACTCAGTGGACTAAGTGTAAAGGTTTCTAAAATATGAGCTGACAACTAGGCACATCAGTTGTTAGAGAAACAGAAGAGTTTGTGCATAGTTTAAAATGAATATGATTTTGTTCTTCCATAACTTACAATATGATTGGAACAGCATCTTATGTGAAATAAGTATTTCTTTAGACACATTTTAATAGAGGTATACTGATCCATCAGTGGCTCTAAAGGAGGAAGTCAGGGAGAGAATTTTACAATTTTTTTCCACAGTTACCTCATATTCCTCAAGTAGAGGTGAGTATTGGGTTCTGAGAAATCAGAAATACTTCATATTAAAAAAGCATAAAGATAGACATGCACATTTTAAAAATATGTGTTATCAGCTTACTGACTGAAAGTCTATATTTAGTTTACCTCTAAAGGGGAGCAGCACAGTCCTTTTCAAACATCCCCAGGCTTGATTCACTCATCTCACTCCACTCCTGTGGGAGATCTGTACCATAACAGAAGGAAGAACAGCTCTTCCTTCCTCTGCACTAGTCAGTTTATTCACTTGCAGGCAAAGATACACTATTCTGAGTCATTTTGGAAGTACTCCACTTCTAAAGTCATTAAACACGCAGCTTTAATAGAGGTCTGCAGAGTAAAACTATATGCCTAGTCAATATGATAATCTGTTAATTTAGTAGCAGAAAATAAATTTGTATTCTGAGCCTTGCAATCACTTCTAAGTGATTCAACAAGTGATTCTAAGTCTTCAATATTTTAAGAACATTTTGAGGAAAGCTCAGCAAAGCTGTCTTGAAAGTGCCACGCAATGTATTTTTAGAGATAGACTGTGTTCAATGAGAACCATAATAGGGAACTGTGTCATAGGTATCTACTTGCCACAAATGTAAATTTGTGTAGTAAATACTCAAAGTTGGAAGCACAGAGAATTCAGGTGCAATCAGTCATCTTCCAAGCAGACAGGAGTAACAGTGGCACCAGTTCCACATTGCCAGCCACGATGGTGTTGTACTGGGACCAAGAGGACCTGATCTCTTTCCTTGTTCATGGCCTTGGAGTTCTAATAGAATCAGAGTGAAGGCACCTCCACAAAATTATGATACAGTCACTCAAATGGTCTCAAATAATTGTTTCCAGACATCAACCTACAGAAAATTATTTTCCTGTATGAGACATCCCTATCCCACTTCTTCTGCCAAACAGTATCATTATGGGAGTTTCCAATATAAAAACGCTTCTGTTGGAAGCTACTAAGCTGTCCAATCATTCTACTGATGTGTCTTTTCTCATCTTTAATTTCCTTTAGTCATAAAACAAACAAAGCAAAGCAAACTAAGAAATCAAAACAAAGAAACAAAAAAACCCCCAAACATCTCAAAACACAACACAATCATTTAATTTACTTTCTAAGTTTCTCTCCTTTTTTTAAAATACCAAATCCAGGAAAACCCTTCCTCCTGACTGTTAGAGGAAGGCATTACAACAGCTTTGCTGTACCTTGAAAAGTTTTTCCCATGAGGGAAATATATAGTTTCTGGGATTCTTCTGACACAAACTGATTCCCAGTCAAACTGCAGAGAAAAAGACAACATCAGTAACTTTGAAAAAAGAGGATGAATCAAGAGCATAAGTTGAGGAATTAACAGCTTTGGTTCATTTATAGCAGCTGAAAGATTTATAACAGTACACCTTGTGTGAATACCAGTAAGGATATATTTCGGTTGAACTTTAATCTATCTGCTGATACTATTTCAACTTTTACTGTACACCACTATGTTTTATGTTTTCATCATTGAGCCCCTTCTTGCTCCCACCCAGGTGGGATTTGCTGAACATATCGTCAAAAAGTTGAAGGCCAGCCTCATCTGATTCCCTGATATTGCTCTGGTCTATAAACAGATCTCAAGTTTCACTGTGTGGATTGCCACCACTCAGTGTGCATGGATCTCCTGTGGGGATTTCTGGTTTCCAGGTTCAGCTGCAGTGAATCCTACCTGAAAAAATAGGTTGTAGAACTGAGAAATATTTTAATTTGAGAACAAAATAATTCTTTTGCCTTACTTAAGAAGCTTTACCAGATGAAAACTTGTTCTAACAGGTAACTCACTAGAATCAGGAGATTCAGGTCAATTCCCACTTCATCAGCAGAGTCTGTATGTGACCTCCTTAATGTATTCCACACTACTATTTCCCAACTGTGAAACGGAAAAATTCCCTGATTCAAAATGTTGAGAGGAGAGAATCCATCACAGATTGTGAAATACTCAGCTATCATGGTGAGGGGGAACTTACAAGCACATAGACAGTGATATTTCATTTTAAAAGCTGACCTCTGCTTCTGCAGCATTCATAGTCCTTGCTCTTTTAGACTCATCCCATTTATACCTTATGATTAATATCAGTAATTTAGCATTTCTATTACCCCCTACATTATTATAGGAAATACCAAAAACAATTAAGTAGCTCGAAGAGGATTTTATTGGCTGGGATTCTACATTGAGATTACAGCATTTAAGCCATAGGTCTCTCATGCATTTAGAAGCATTTTTCCCTGGGGTGGCCCCTTCATTGCTTTACTATATCATAATTAAAACTAAATTGCATCTGGAAAAGCAAAATGCTGGACATTTTGTGATGCATTATTCTTGGCCTGGATTTGTTTTGCTTATTCACTCAGTAATTTGTGGAGCTCAGTAATTTGCAATGGGTATCCCAGTCATTAGTGCAAATTATTCTCCTTCTACTGTATTTGCATGTAATTGCCTTTTGAAATTAATTCATTTTAATTTCTCAAAAATAATGTTACAGGATGTTATTTTTCTTAAGAGGGTTTAATTCCTTAAAAGAGTTCTTCTAGGATTATGATTAAGATTCATATTTAGAGGAGGCACTCTTAGATATTCACCTTCGAAATTCAAGCTTCATATATTCAGAATCATTATGTGCCACATGGTGGGCCACACTTAAATTGATTGTTTGGGGTAAAACAGTCTCATATTTGACTACCCTGTAAACAAGAAGATTATCCAGTACACCTGGGCAGCACTTACTTCATAACCATATTACGTTATTTTGTAGGCAATAAACATCCAGGGATTGCCAGGGTTTTCACCCTGAGTATCACAATGAAATCTTGGACACTCCTGTAAATCCAGGACACTTATATGGATTTTTGTTTTCCACAGTGTTTCTGGGAAAAAAACCCACAATATTATATGTATTAATGTATTTATTGTGAGAAGTATAGAAACTATTTCTTCCACCATTTGAACAAAAGTTACATTGTGGTTAGTGGAGATTGGCACTGAACCTTGATCCTCAGCTATAATCACCTGACCAGCACATCTTCCTTTTGTGCACTCTATACATAAATTTTACAGCATCCATAGGACTCTTGGATATGTTGTAAAGAACAAACAGCTCAACAGTTTAAGTGAGCAATCTCAGAATCAGAGGGAACAGAAAAGCAGCTCCATATTGCTAAAAATATTCTCTGAGCTTTGGTGAAGCTCTAGCTACAGCTGAGGTTGTAGGGCCCACCTGGTGATATCATGTAACAAAATCTGACACTCTATGCATAAGTTGAAGCCATATGTTTTTTGTTGGTTTTTGTTTGTTTGTTTGTTTTTTAAGACATTGCTAGCTATTATTTAACTATGTGCTTAAGACCTGAGTGCAACCTTTTACTCTGGTGGCTCCAGTCATATTAAAATTTCAGCCATTAAATTCAAATAACTAGATTTTTGGAAGGTGACAATTAATAGAAGATAAAAAGTAATAATAATGGCAATTTGTTTTGTACAGTGGTTCCTTCCAGTATGATGTACCTTGGGCTGTTTAAACCACTGAATATCAGTATTTGTTTTCCTTTCAAATCCATCTTTATCCGGACTCAGAAGGTTGCCTACCAGGTATGTATCTATCTGTGCTCTTTGGTTGCACAAAAGTCTCAATGAGACTTTGAATACCATAAGGCATCTTTATATCTTTTATTTAAATAAGCATGTGCTTATTTAAATAAGCACGTGCTTATTTAAATAAGCACACACACAATGCAATATCTACATATATGTTAGTGACACAATACTAAGGCTTTTGCAGATTAGCCAAATTAAGATGATGCCAGTGACATGCGCCAGTGCAATTGGATGATTCTGCACAATTGCAAACCAAGGTGAGAGAAGCCAGATACCACATCCCAAGATATACCTCATTCTTATGTGACTGGTGACCATAACAAGGTGTAGCTCGTTTAGTTTAGTTACTAAGCACTAGGAATGCACTTTCAAGTATATGTAACACAGGGAAGAAAGGGAGACTTTACTCTAGGGCACAGCAAGCAGCAGCTAAGATAAAGCAGCAGAGCCAATGGAATAAGCACACCACAAAGTGCATTATTTGTGGTTAGCAAAGCTGCAGCAAAGCTTCAAAAGCCATTTGGAATGAAAGCCTGGAGAGAAATGGTAAAAAAGAAGTAGTTCTTATATCTTAGTTGGCTATTCTTCCCATTCTCCTTTCTTCTCTCCAAGATGGGAGAAAAGAAGGGGTTTGGAGGGTTTGCTTTTGTCAGCACTTAGCAGAAAATCACCTTAGGATGACAGTAAGCAAAGGGTTAGTTTTCAGGATATTTGTTATAAAATTTATGTTTCCTCTTGTGGGGAGTTGACACATAGAAGCTGTGTGAAACAAAAATTGCAATTTCTAGTCCAGACTATTTTCTGAGTAGGCATTCTCAATATTGGAAAAAAAAAATTGGGGAAAAATATTTGTGGACGTGGAGTTATATAGACATTTGAGCACAGAGATGAAAAGCTTAAACACTAGAATCTAATGCAGCAAGTGCAGAAAGCTCTCTAGTTCTGAGATTTTAAGGTGGTTTTAATGCCATTAGAAATGGACTGAGTGGAATACAATACAACAAACTGAAAATCCAGCCAGAGCAACATACCAAAGAAGCATAAAAAAAGGCAGGTAGTCCAGAACTATATTTACAGTTGAGAATAGGAAAAANGTGGTTTTAATGCCATTAGGTGGAAATGGACTGAGTGGAATACAATACAACAAACTGAAAATCCAGCCAGAGCAACATACCAAAGAAGCATAAAAAAAGGCAGGTAGTCCAGAACTATATTTACAGTTGAGAATAGGAAAAAAAAAAGAGTATTTTTACAACATATGTTTAGGGACACCAGCCAGATTACTTCCAAGGAAAATATCCTATTTAAGAGACTTCTAGAGATTTTCTGGGTTCATTCAGCTGACTGTGTCGTACAATTACTTCAGTTTTGTTTTCTACCATCTACATTGGCAGCATATTTGTGGCCATTAGCAGTTCTCTGAGAGTAATTATTTTTTTCTGAACAGCAAAGAATTTTCCCTTTTTCCTCACTCTCAAAATCTTATGAGAGTAACAGCTGCCCAGAAGGTGAGAGCTCAAAGCAGAATCAACCAGGATGCCTGAACGCCAGGAACTGAAAAAACCACAGCTTGTGTGGGAAGACAACTGCATTACTCTGTTGTATGTTCACAATGTATTTCTTCCCAATAGTTGAATGTTCTATTTTTTTTTTCTGCAATCTAGAGAATATCCTTGTATCTCCTACAGTTCTAGCAGTAAATTAAACAGTCCTGGGAATGTTTATGGAAGTGCTTTGTTTTGTCATATAGATGTCGTATAGATGCAGCCATAGTATCTATTTCTTTCTTCAAGAAATAGCTGTTTCCCTATTGCTTTATCAAGCTTTTGACTTCTGAAAAGTGGATGAGATAGTCTAGGATTAAAGCTTACTGATGTCACTAAAAGTTTTCAGTTCCATTATTAGTATTGTCTGAACTAACTGTTCTGGGAAGTGTTTTCTGTCCCTCTTGTACTTTTGATTATGGATAACTGCATCCATACAATGAGTAGGATGCAGTTTAATTTGAAGAATGAATATTTAAATAATGTCTATGATTTTCAGATTGAATAACAGCTAAATAAGGACTTACATGCATCAGGAGATGACATAGCTCTTTCTTGCTGTAGTTTTATGCTCCAGTTTTCAAGTGCAAACAGGTAGAGCCGGATAGGGAAAACTGGAAGATGATGTAAGATTTGAATAGCTATTTGTATTTCTTTCCCTAAATCTGTGGGTTTTTTTATTTTAGTTCATCTTCTCTCATAAAACTGATGCCAGTTTCCAGTTCCTCCTTTACCCCAGGGCAAGCGAAGGTCTTTCAGTAAGAACACGCTCAATCACAGGCTTTTTTCCCTTGGTCACACACTTAGGGCTGGAGAAGCTCATGCAGTATTGAAATAATTTTTCAGTTATAATTAATGAGGTTGATAGGTGACCTCATTGCTCTCTACAGCTTCTGGAGCAGGGGAAGTAGAGAGAGAGATGATGATCTCCCTGGTGTCCAGTGATAGGATATGTGGGAATGGTTCAAAACTACATCAGTGGAGATTTAGACTGAACATTAGGAAACATTTATTTACTGAGAATGTAGTCAAAATACAGGCTTCTTAGCAAGATGGTTGATAAAACTTGGGTATACAACACAGAAGAAGCAATGAGGATGATAAAAGTGTCAGGCAGAACAAACTGAGTGTTCTGGTTACTTGGTGTCCTGGGTCCATCCAAACAAAATACACTTGCTGGGGTGAAATCAATGAAGAAACATCTGGAGAGAGAAGATAGAGGCCTTATCAGAGGCACTGTATCTTGGGAGCTGTATCCTAGAATGCAGTGAGTCAAAGAAAATTTTGTGAGTTATATTGGATAAACCAGGATAAATGCCACACTGGGGCAAAAATGCTGTTAAATTTATTATGCTTTACGTGCTAGAGCATGGAGATTGCATATGGAGAAATTATTTACCTCTGTTGCATTCATGATGCAGATACTAGAAAACTTCATATGTTTTAAATATACACATTTAAATATATTTTAAGCACTGGAGAGTGGGATACAGAAATACCAGGTAAATTCCTTCAGGACTGGAGAAAATATTTTACAGTAGCAGAAATAAGAAGTTCAGTCTATTTACTTTATCAGAAAATTAGATTGACAGCTGACTTGGTGTCAACATATAAATATATTCATGGGTAGAAAATGTAAGGTGCTAGAACAATATCTTATTTATTAAAGCAAGGACAGACATAGATATAATATTTAGAAGTAGAAACAAGACAATTTGAGGGAAAAATATATATTTTTTTTAACAAAAAGTTAGTCAACCCACTATAGACAATTACAAAGGAAAACAGTGGATTTCAGATCAGTTTCTTTATATTCTTGTATTTTAATGAGCCCTAAACTTGAGCTCAGCACAAGGGCAGTAAGGTGAAAGTTTATACTTGGTAAGAGATGGTATGCCAGCACACATGAGAAAATGGTTCTTGGTGACCTGAAACACTGGATTCAAAGCCTGTCCCCTTCCTCATGACGGGCATCCCAAATTGACTTTGTATTTGCATGATCTTGAATACAGATTTCACATATCATTGAGATGAACTCAACAGTGGAAATTTATTGTCACTTTTGCACTCTTACATTAGGCATCTGGAAAGAGAGAAGGATGACCCAGAAGCACCTCCTTACTGTTTTGGAAATCATTCTCTTGTTCAATAACCCACTGGTAAAAAAAACAAACAAACAAAAAAACATAAGTAGAGGAAATACTACAACATTAATGAGAGTTACCATATAAATGCTATTTCAGTGGCTTCTAGATACTTTGTAAACATGATGTTTCCAAGTCCTCTGTTAAACAGAACAACAGCAAAAGCTGTAGCTAGTCCTATTTTTGCGGCTTGAACAACAGTGATAACAAAACCAGCAGCTTTGCTTTTCCCTTCCAGAAAGCAGCAGTGTCAGCTGGAATTGGCAGCATGCTGAAAATAAAGTGAGGCCCCAAACAGCTGAGACAACTGTTGACATTTGCCATGCTGTTGTACCTCTAGGCTTCTTTCCCTGTAATTCTGCACAAAACTTGCCAGTTTTTTGCTATTTAAAAACAGGATTAAGCAAAGTTAAAGTGAACTATAATTTGTTCCTCTGCCTTTGTTCTTGTGATTACTTTTCCAGAATGACAGTATGCATTTGTCGTGGGGTGAAACTAAAACTGGTCTTTTTCCCGGCGGCCGCGC
>VYZS01003360.1:0-11587 GCA_013400695.1 Neodrepanis coruscans | reverse complement strand
GCGGCAGGCCAGAGGCAGGTCTGTGGCAGCGGGCTGAAGGAACTGACAGTCACGCAGTCGAAACAAAATGGCGGGCTTGGCAGCTCTGAGTGGCAAAATGGGCTACTGCTCACACTGAGTCGGTCGTGAAAAGAGCAAGAGAGGCTAAGTGTTCCAGTGTTTATATAGATCTCTAGGGACTTCCCATAATTCTTCCATTTCAGTGTCTACATATTCCCTCATAGCCCACTCTAGGGGCATGCGGCCACCCCTCACTAGACCTTGTATTGTTTACTCTTGCACCTATCCTACCTCCTGGTCCTGCCTTGCTTCCGCCTGCAAACTGAAACATGCAGCAAAAACATGGCATGGTTGTGCTCCTTGGCATGTGGCTGCCTGGTCTGCCACTGCCACCACCCTCCATTCCACCCATTACTGCCACTGGGGCTCATCCACCCTGCAGCTGCCTCATCCTGCCACCGCTCCTCTGATGTGGGACCAGACTCCTCCTCATGGCAGCCCAGTCCTGCTGCTACCACAGCTGTGCCGGCACAGAGCTGCTGCCCATAATGGTATGGGTGCTGTGGACAGGCCCGTGCGCTGGCCCCAGGACCCAGCCCAGCTGAGAGTGCCTGGTGGCAGCTGCCGCCAGCAGGTCCAAGCCCCCCAGACCAACACCGGCTCCGTGCCACTGCCCCCCCTGGGTACCCACGCCCGCCTGCACAGGAAGGCCCCCTGCACTCCTGAGCTGGCAGCCTGCCTCCCCCCACTGGAGCTACCCGAAAAAGGGGAGGATGGGGAGACAACATGCCAAGACCTCCCCATGCCAAGGAGGCTGTGAAAATATCCCCTTCTCCGCCACAGTGAGGACTGCAAAAGTACTCCCTCCTGCCCTGCTGTGCTTCCATGAGGGAGGCAGCAGCAGTGCGTATGCGCTGGTGGGGAACATGGGCAAACATTCCTCCCTCTACACTTTCTCAGACCTTCCGCAGAAAAACAGCAGGACCCCAGGTAGAAATGGAGAAGGCCAGGCCATGCAGGGTCCAGCCCTGCTTCCCAACCCCACCCCCATCCACCCCTTGACCCCCTGAGGAGGGAAAAAATTAAATGTGAGGAGACTAAAAGGGGAACAAGGATGCATGGTGCGGTTGTGGGGGGGGGAAGGGAAGGAGGGAAAGAGGGAAAAGTTATTTTATTGGTCCATTTTGATAAAAAGAAAGTTTTTTTTTAAAACATGTGCTAACCCATCACAATTATACTTCTGCTGACCCAAACAGAAAGTATAATTCGTAAGAGTATATTGACTGCCTCATTTCAACCCAAAAGCTAACTCAATTATGTTTTCCTGCACAAACAGTGAAACTGTCCACAGCTGCTAAAAGCTTGTCAAATATTTCTAACAAACTATGCCTAAGAATCTTATAATTTTGTAAACCTTTTGGCATGAATGGCTAAGTGTCATGTTGACAGTGAAATAATAAACTAGGCTCAGTTTGCATCATTTTAGTTTTGCTTATGGAAAGCTTTTGATTTTCTAATCGTTGACATTCACTACTCTGAAAAGTTGAGTTCTTTTTCTAGGACTAAAGAAAGGTATTAATTCTACACAGAGCTAAAACATGTTGAATTTGGCACATAATCTCAAAAGGAATGGCTCCATTTTCTTTCTAGTTATACTCAACATAAAGGATTGAGTAAGATGTAAAAGAAGTGTTGCAACTTGATTGTGTGGTTTGCTTTGAGTTTTGCTTTTTGCTTATTTTAAAGAAAAATGTAACTTCAAGTATAACTCAAAAGTAAAACACAAAACTTGGTCAAGCAAATCTGGAAACCTGTGTACCATAAAAAAGGTTTCGATAACTCAGTTATAAACAATTGAAAAAACGTGTATATGCCTATGGCCAAACTTTATTGATTGGCAAAGGTGCTGAATGTGCATGACACAAGTCCCAAGTGTGAGAAAACTTTTAAAAGTCTACTTTCATACCAGTTAGAGAGTTCAGTGTGTTAAAGGGCTAACACCAGTTCACTGCTGACTCCTGGAAGATGGAGGCTTTTAGAGCCTCTGGCTCAGTTGCATGACTGGGAGTGCAAATCATCCTGTTCTCATCCTCCAAATTGTGTGGATGGTACATTAATATTGTTGACAGCCATAACACAATAATAAACAACAATAACATAGATGATAAGATGCCTGCTCCTTTTCTTTCTTTCTAGTAGAGCATAAATCAACAAATCTTCCCAATATGGAGATATAGGAGGTAGTGTGAACTAGAAGTGGAGAATTCTGTGTATATAAGAGGAAACAACTCTCTTTGCAGTCTCATGAGCAAGATGTGAGAAAAGATGTCTAATGAGTTTCACCATCCTGTGCTAAAAAGCCATTCCTGAAATGTATTATTTCATAACTCAAGAGCCAGTAAGCTCAAGTTTCACAGTAGTGTAGAAATATATTGGCAGAAGTACAAAATGCATTTAAAGATACAGGGAAAAAAGCCAACCAAACCTCCTCTTTCCCTTAGTCACCCCAATTAGCAATCTCTGCTCCAAGGAAATCAGGGATTTTGAGTCATGCAGACAAATTTGTTTGGGTTGCATGAATTAAAATAAACAAAATAGGAGGAAAAGATTGTTTGAGAGGTAATATTTATAATGAAGACTATGGCATATGATATTAGTTTAGTCTGAGACTGGAATGTAATTACTTCACTGAATTTTACATCCTTTAGTGCTTTATTTTCTTTGCCTTGGTGTAGCAGGAGATTTAACAAAATAGAAGAGCAGAAGGACACAGACAGCCAATCAGATTGGAGAGAAGAGGACCTCAAGGAACTTACATAAGAAGCTTACATAAGACGGTCCTGAGGAACTTATATAAAAGGACAAGCAGCCAATAGCATAAGACTGACCGTTACCAACTGTCTCCTTAGAACATTATAAAAAGCACAGTTTTCTGTTAGTAAAGGTTTTTCACTGCTGGCAGTAGGGAACGTGTCAGTCGTCTGTCATCAACTGGTGACTCACAGATGTGAGTGGGAGCCCTGGGACTGAGAAAGGAGCCAGGAAGGGGTTAAGGTTAGGGTTAGGGTCTGTCAAGTGACAGAGCTCGGCTTAGGTTAAAAATGTAGAGGATTAGAAAGCTACTAAAGAATTCCAGAAAAGTTTTTTCACCTCTGGAACAGGTAAGCGACTCAGTCGAGAACGTCAGAACAATGGGACAATTTATCACAAAAGAGGAAGATTCAATTCTACATATCTTCAAACGCATGCTTAAATCAGTAGGCCTAAATCATGACATACAGAAAATACGCACACTACTCCTATGGTTACACCAGAACGAGACAGCTTGCACAACTATTAATTCACTACAGTTGAACACGTGGGACATGGGTGGCTATACCTTATTTGATGTGGTGACACGGGGATATCAGATGGCTCTAGGGCTCTTAACATCATGGCTAACAGTCAGAGATGCATTAGAAAAGCTTAAATTAGAGCAAGAGGTGACTGTGACCAGGGCCGACATGCTGAGTTCCATTAGGGAGCTGGCTGGAGCGACTGAGGCACTGGTGGGAGCTCAGCGTGCAGCTGGTTGGCTGCAACCAGGAGGAGCACACGCGCCACTGCCTCAGAGTGGTTGCTGATGATGAAATAGATTCCCAGTTAATATCGGTATGTCATTATTCCACCCCCATAAAGCTGTTGGCACCCCCTTTCAACCCATAAGTTTACAGTATGACTAGTCCACCAGCTAGAAAGCAGCAGTTCAAAAATCCTTTGCTCTCTGACTCAGACAAGCCACTGCAAGCTGTGCCAATACTTCTGTTGCCTCTTCCAGCTGCGACTGAGGAGGGGATGTATAATCTTCAGCCTCCCATGCCGTCCCAGGTGCTGCAACCTCCTGTCCCAGCCCGTAACCCATTAACCACATAGGCAAGGATCCAAGTGGTGGCAGCAGAAGTGCTGGAGAAATGCCTGGGGGCATTTCTGGTGTTACACAACCTCCAGGGCTAACCCCAACATGACCCCATAGCTTGGCCATTCCTAAGGGACCTTAGAAAAACAGCTAGAGAGAACGGGCTTTTCACACCACCTATGCAGTCCCTGCTTAAGTCTATCTTTGCAGAGGATTTGTGCCAATTTGACATAACCTGTATATCTGGAATCATACTATCCCCTATGCAACTGTCCGTTTTTGATGCTAAGTGGTGCCAGCACTGCCAAACGGCTGCTAACAACCTACAATGGCCACTAGATGCCCCCCTATGCAGAGTCAGCGTAGAGCAGCTTTTAGGATATGCACAATATTTAGATCCCAACACACAAGCTACATGGCACAGAGAAGTCCACAGACAGATCGAAGACCAAGCATTACAAGCACTTAACATGTTCCCAGATTTAAAAAAAACAACCCACTCATTCACCTCCATTAAGCAGGGATCCACAAAAACATTCATTTAATTTCTGGACAGGCTTAAGGATAGACTGGAGAAGCAGGTGGACAACCCTGATGCAAGAGAATCCCTGATGTGCACACTGGCCCTTGAGAATTGTAATTTAGACTATAAAATTATAATCCTGCCTTTACAAAATTCAACACTGGTAGAGATGATGGAGGCATGCGAAAAAATGAATTCTGTTCTACACAGCATGCAAACCATGGCTGCAACTGTCTCATCTGCTGTTGCCTCTGGATTTGCTGAGGCTCTACATATAAAGAAAAGGTGTTTTAGCTGTGAACAAGATGATCACATTAGAAAAAATTTTCCACAAGAAAAGCAAAGAAGGGGAGGACAACCACAAGTAGCAGTATCACCAAGTCAAGATTTCTGTCACAGGTGTAGAAAAGGAAGACACTGTGCCAGCCAATGTCATTCTAAGTTTTATGTTAATAGAAGGCCTCTACCACCTCAAAAGCAGGGAAACCTACAGTGCAGCGCGATGCAGAGGCTCATGATGACAGTAAGTACCCCTGCCATGACATCCTCCATACCATCAAGTCTGCAACAGCTGGGAGTGCTGGACTGGATATTGCTACAGCCTTAACAATCACAATAGCCAATCAGTCAGCACATAAGGTGACACTCCATGTTTTCAGGTCAAATGGCAATGGCCTAAGTGCCTGGTTAGTGAGTAGATCATCCATCACATTAGAGGGAATTTTTATATGGCCTGCGGTAANGGGCTCTTAACATCATGGCTAACAGTCAGAGATGCATTAGAAAAGCTTAAATTAGAGCAAGAGGTGACTGTGACCAGGGCCGACATGCTGAGTTCCATTAGGGAGCTGGCTGGAGCGACTGAGGCACTGGTGGGAGCTCAGCGTGCAGCTGGTTGGCTGCAACCAGGAGGAGCACACGCGCCACTGCCTCAGAGTGGTTGCTGATGATGAAATAGATTCCCAGTTAATATCGGTATGTCATTATTCCACCCCCATAAAGCTGTTGGCACCCCCTTTCAACCCATAAGTTTACAGTATGACTAGTCCACCAGCTAGAAAGCAGCAGTTCAAAAATCCTTTGCTCTCTGACTCAGACAAGCCACTGCAAGCTGTGCCAATACTTCTGTTGCCTCTTCCAGCTGCGACTGAGGAGGGGATGTATAATCTTCAGCCTCCCATGCCGTCCCAGGTGCTGCAACCTCCTGTCCCAGCCCGTAACCCATTAACCACATAGGCAAGGATCCAAGTGGTGGCAGCAGAAGTGCTGGAGAAATGCCTGGGGGCATTTCTGGTGTTACACAACCTCCAGGGCTAACCCCAACATGACCCCATAGCTTGGCCATTCCTAAGGGACCTTAGAAAAACAGCTAGAGAGAACGGGCTTTTCACACCACCTATGCAGTCCCTGCTTAAGTCTATCTTTGCAGAGGATTTGTGCCAATTTGACATAACCTGTATATCTGGAATCATACTATCCCCTATGCAACTGTCCGTTTTTGATGCTAAGTGGTGCCAGCACTGCCAAACGGCTGCTAACAACCTACAATGGCCACTAGATGCCCCCCTATGCAGAGTCAGCGTAGAGCAGCTTTTAGGATATGCACAATATTTAGATCCCAACACACAAGCTACATGGCACAGAGAAGTCCACAGACAGATCGAAGACCAAGCATTACAAGCACTTAACATGTTCCCAGATTTAAAAAAAACAACCCACTCATTCACCTCCATTAAGCAGGGATCCACAAAAACATTCATTTAATTTCTGGACAGGCTTAAGGATAGACTGGAGAAGCAGGTGGACAACCCTGATGCAAGAGAATCCCTGATGTGCACACTGGCCCTTGAGAATTGTAATTTAGACTATAAAATTATAATCCTGCCTTTACAAAATTCAACACTGGTAGAGATGATGGAGGCATGCGAAAAAATGAATTCTGTTCTACACAGCATGCAAACCATGGCTGCAACTGTCTCATCTGCTGTTGCCTCTGGATTTGCTGAGGCTCTACATATAAAGAAAAGGTGTTTTAGCTGTGAACAAGATGATCACACTAGAAAAAATTTTCCACAAGAAAAGCAAAGAAGGGGAGGACAACCACAAGTAGCAGTATCACCAAGTCAAGATTTCTGTCACAGGTGTAGAAAAGGAAGACACTGTGCCAGCCAATGTCATTCTAAGTTTTATGTTAATAGAAGGCCTCTACCACCTCAAAAGCAGGGAAACCTACAGTGCAGCGCGATGCAGAGGCTCATGATGACAGTAAGTACCCCTGCCATGACATCCTCCATACCATCAAGTCTGCAACAGCTGGGAGTGCTGGACTGGATATTGCTACAGCCTTAACAATCACAATAGCCAATCAGTCAGCACATAAGGTGACACTCCATGTTTTCAGGTCAAATGGCAATGGCCTAAGTGCCTGGTTAGTGAGTAGATCATCCATCACATTAGAGGGAATTTTTATATGGCCTGCGGTAATAGATGTTGACTTTTCAGGCCAAATCCAAGCTCTAGTTTACACTCTGCCCTTGCCTCTTTATATCCCCCAGGGCAGTTACATCACCCAGCTAATACCTTTCAAAGCAAAAGTCTGTCCAGTGTTAGATGCTACAGAAAGAGGGGATTGAGGCTTTTGGTCCACAGGACCACCTGAAATCTATTGAACCCAAAACCTTAGTGGTTCCTGCCTAACCTGTCAACTATTTTTAAGAGGGGGGAAACCAGAATCAGTAAAGTTACAGGGCATGGTCGACATGAGGGCGGACATTACTGTGATATCAGCACAGCTATGCTTTAAGCTCACGGGCCTTTANTAGATCATCCATCACATTAGAGGGAATTTTTATATGGCCTGCGGTAATAGATGTTGACTTTTCAGGCCAAATCCAAGCTCTAGTTTACACTCTGCCCTTGCCTCTTTATATCCCCCAGGGCAGTTACATCACCCAGCTAATACCTTTCAAAGCAAAAGTCTGTCCAGTGTTAGATGCTACAGAAAGAGGGGATTGAGGCTTTTGGTCCACAGGACCACCTGAAATCTATTGAACCCAAAACCTTAGTGGTTCCTGCCTAACCTGTCAACTATTTTTAAGAGGGGGGAAACCAGAATCAGTAAAGTTACAGGGCATGGTCGACATGAGGGCGGACATTACTGTGATATCAGCACAGCTATGCTTTAAGCTCACGGGCATTTAACTTAGAGAACTTTTTCTTCTAGCACAAGCACATCGGCTATGCCAACAGTGTGCCGCGAGGGCTACAGCTCACTCTGATGAGAAAAGTCATGATGTCATCATGCACTGGCTTACTGCATTTGCAGTATTAGGCATACCACAGACTGTAAAAACAGATAATGGCTCTGGATATACAGCCTCAAAACCACAGCAATTTCTTAATCATTGGGGTGTCANCATTTGCAGTATTAGGCATACCACAGACTGTAAAAACAGATAATGGCTCTGGATATACAGCCTCAAAACCACAGCAATTTCTTAATCGTTGGGGTGTCACACACATCACAGGGATACCATACTCTCCACAGGGTCAGGCCATTGTGGAGTGAGCGCTAGAACATTAAAAGAGATGTTAGAGAAACAAAAAAGGTAAATGCGTGGAGAAACTCCACAAAATAAGCTTAACAAGGCGCTGTATATCCTCAATTTTCTTTCGATCTCTGGAACAGACTTGCTATTTTTTTCCCATTTTGCCTCCTTACAGTCCAGAGATCTCACAGCAACACCTAAAAAGGCCAAAGTCTTTGTTAACTTGTTACAATCAGGTCAGTGGGAAGGTCCTTACGATTTGCTCACATGGGGAAAAGGTATTATGTGTGGATTTTAACAGACGCTGGGACAAAATGGGTACCAACACGAAGTATACATCCTTATCAGAAAGACCTGAAAAGCAGACATCCTCAGTGGATGGGAACTGACCACTTTATACATGTATAAAAAGCATCCAGTATTTCAACTGTTTTAGGATGCTGTAATTATTCAAATATTAATAATTTAGAAACTAAAGTTAGTGTTAACTATTCTTTTTATATTTTTGTATTGTTGCATTGTTATATATTCTTGTTGTATTATTGCATTAGTTGATGCATTAGTTAATTAGGTTTGCATTATTACAGTAGTTAGTATTTAGTTAATTAGTAATTAGTTAATTAGTTATCGTAGTTATTCGTTACTGTATTAGTTATTGAATTAGCAATTTTATTAGAAAAACAAAAAAAGGGGGATATGTAGCAGGAGATCTAACAAAATAGAAGAGCAGAAGGACACAGACAGCCAATCAGATTGGAGAGAAAAGGACCTCAAGGAACTTACATAAAAAGTTTATATAAGATGGTCCTGAAGAACTTATATAAAAGGATGAACAGCCAATAGCATAAGGCTGACCATTACCAACTGTCACCTTGGAATTATAAAAAGAACAGTTTTCTGTTAATAAAGGTTTTTCGCTGCTGGCAGTGGGGAAACATGTTGGTCGTCTGTCATTATTTCGCTGCTGGCAGTGGGGAAACATTGGTCTTCTGTCATTACCTCAGGAGCCAGATTTATTCTATATTATTGTTGTTGTTATTGTTGTTGTTGTTAATGATGCCGTAAGGGGGGGTTCTTAATATTTGGGATTTCACTTATAGCTAGGTAGCTGAGTAACTTAGAATATTAAGAGCAGAAAATGGCCTGTCCTTCACATGGTTGCATTCTTCTGTATAGATAAAGAGGTAGCTAGACCAAAACATAAGACCTGGGGGGAACTAACTAACTATCCCTGGGTGGGGATAGGCAACAAGGGACCATTCTGTTGGATGTTTTGGGGGCATAGTAGTAAGATGGGGTTTAGTTGGCTAAGGTATGATGGGTGGGCACTAGAGGTTATAAAATTAGAGAGATTGTTATGAATTTCCTCTTTTGGATCATCGGGCACTGACAGTAAAGCTGTTCTCTCCCTTCGCTGCGAGTCCTGTCTCACTTCTTATCTCGGTTGGGCCGAGGCCTGACGGCAACATTATTATTATTATTAGTCTCTAAATGTTTGAAATGTTTATCAAACAATCTTTTAGTTGTGGGATAACAACACTATGCCCTTTGTAATTAGATCTTTCACATTGTGAGGGGCTTGGATACAGTCAATAAGCACATTATTAACCAAGACGAATTCCAGATGAGGATATGAGTTTGTGACTGTTGAGGTATTGTGTTGGGAAGCTGTTCTGTTCTGGCTCTCTCTGTTATTGTGAAGGAAAGGGATTAAATACAGCCACTGCCTTACTTGTGGGTTAGGGGGTTATGTATTTTATTTCAATTATTCTCAAAATGCCATTGACTTATATTTGTCAGGTGTAGCCAGAAAATAAATCAGAACTACACTCAAGTTCTAATGCTGATGGGAGAGATTTCCTGAACTACAGTCTGAGGAAAAATACATTAACTGTAAAAAACAGGTCCTACAAAATTTTTAAATCCTACTATAGATTGAAACAAGATGTTTAAATGGTAAATAGTAAACTGCTTTACAGTAAGTGACAGCTACTTTTATATTTTCTGCTTCTGAGTGTGAGAAAATTAATGTACCAAGAAAGTGCCTACTATTTAAAGTCATCTTGCTCCAGAGATTTTTAACAACAGAAATTTTCAGTGGGTATCACTGAAGCATCTCGTCATTAAATTATGCACTGTGCATTAAAAACAGATGTTCCACTGGAAACCTTACATGCCAGCATAGTCTTCAAGATCTGCCACTTAGGATATTGCTAAACTAGAAAACACAGATTAAGAAAAATTTTAACACAGAAATTAATATAACAGGTGATAAAGTCATATTGGAACATTATATATAAATTTAGATAGTAGTGGTTTGGTGAGGAGAGATTCAATCCCTTCTGTGATTCAAGAACAAAATACTTTAAACCGATTCCTTCATCTGTTTGGTGTTCTTAAAATGTGGATTTTTTGTTTGATTTTAGTTAGATAAAGAGAAATTAATTTGCTATTCTGTGGTTTATAATGATTTTTATTTACTCTCAGAAAGTTTCATTTCGCTAAACCTCAGGTTATTTATACTATAGAAATATAAATTTCTATTTTAAACAGACTACCTTGTGCAACCTTATACTTTATGTTACTTCTTTATGAGAGATGGGGCTAAAATGTATAACTTCCATTTTGTAAATAAACAAGAAAGTTCTTTTAAAGGAGAATTAAAAAGTTTATTGGAAACCTAGTGAGGGTATGCCTTAAGTGCCTAATCCAGTAGCTGCCACAGTTCTCTGAGTTCATCAGGTTTAGGAAGATGAATTGTAAATAGGCTTTATATAGAAAATGAGTTTGACTCAGGTTTTCATTTTTTTAATATTTTTACTGACACATATTATAAAATTTTCTGCTCTTCTAAAGTTCTGACCTCATGGTCTTTAAGCAGGATGAAGAATACATGTTTCCTGAAGTGATGATGTTGGCACTGCTGAACTATTCTGGTTTAGCTTTCTATGCTCTATTCTCTCATCTCAATTTTAAGCAAATACATCAGTAGAGATATGTCTAGGTGGAAATTAAGCTAATGGCAATGCCCAGCTTTGGAAGAGGAGGTTAGTTATCTCTTTCCAACATTAGACACTCAGACAGCAAAACAGAAGGAAATAGATTGTGAACAAAGAGCACAAAATGTATCTTCTCTTACAAAAATACAACTACGCATATGGTTTGAATGCAGGTTAGAAAAGATAAGAATTTAAATTTCAGAATCTTTCAAAAGTTCTGCTTATACCAATTATCCATGAAAATAAGGTCAAACTTGCTGCTGAAAATTGCTGAGAATAACATTCATTGGAATAGCTCCTAACAGGGAAATAAATGATACTTAATTTATATATGTTAATGCAAAATTAGGATCAAAGCTCTTAATTATTTTATTAATGAAAGGATGGATCAACAATCAGTGGACTACACATTCAGGATCAATATCAATAACACAACAGACGAATGATACGTTAGACACCAAATGGGAATAAAACACATTTCTAAACAGTCTTTAAAAACTAATACATACACACAATCACCCCATCACACTCTTTGAGGATCACAGCCACATCCCACTGGAGAATGCATAGTTTTCCCTCTCTGCCTGCTAGTTAGAGGAGACACAGTGTGGTGGTTTTACCA
>VYZS01003358.1:46726-75328 GCA_013400695.1 Neodrepanis coruscans | reverse complement strand
TGGTACTGGAGATAGAACAGCTGTAGGCTCTTACAAAGTCTCTGACCCAAACAGACACAGACAAGTCTTCGCCAACTACCTGTCACTTTTAAATGTGGTTAAAAGGCAACTTACCTGCCCCAACTCTGCTCTCTGTAGTTGAGCACCAGTGACTGGAATCAGGCTATAAATGAGGATGTGATGCTAGGTGACTGGTCTGTGTTTGTAGCTGTGAGAGGAGGGGAGGGCAGAGCTGTTTACACTCATATACATGCTGTTTAGGCAAAAGTTAAAGCAACACTATAAAAGTTATTATCTCCATGCAAACTTTAAGGATAAGATTTAGACCTATCAAGCAGCAAGCAAAAAGGTCTTTTGTCCCTAATGTCTAAAGCTGTGAAAATGGGACACTTTTCCCATCAGTGCTGCAATAATTCACTGCAGGTTAAATTTTCTTTTTCATCACATGCCAATCACTCCATGTGTTGCTAATATCCAAAATAAAATCTGAGTGTCTCCCCAGCTAATGTGATGCTCTGGGCCTCTCTTTCTGGGTCTCCATCCCTCTGGACCTGTCATCACATTAAATATGTATTATTTAAGTTGGCCTGTGAGAGAAGCAGTGACTATATCATGTACTAATGGCCATATTTTAAGAAGAATTACCTACTAGGACTGTACCTCAGCCAATGGCATATTGCCTGAGGGCGTAACCTTAATGAGCAGATTTGCACCTGCCTCTGCAAAATTTTATTACTAATTTGCTCTTTTTATTTACTCTTCTTAATGTCCCTCTGCCCCTCTCCCTTGTTCTGTGGGATGCTCTGGGGCTCCAGGGAAGCCTATTGACCTCTGAATTATGATGCCAGAGTGTGCATGTATGAACAAAGTGGGACCAATCTCCCCACTACAAAAAAAGCTGTGAAATAACATCTTAGGTTTTATTCCTCCATGACACAGGTCTTAAAAGGGCCCTGATAAGCCTCACTAACATTTTTGCATTAACTTGGAAACAATCCTGACTTGGATAAAGAAATCTTTTTCACATTTGTAACTGTTCTCATCAGAGGTTATTTATGTCATATAAATCTGGGGAAGACACATGTAAATGTTTTTTGAGGAGGAACCCCAAACAGACAGAGGGACAGCTAGACTAGTCAGACACCAAGTCTTTTTAGGTGTCCCTTGTGATGGGAGCACAAGTCCCAGGAAGCTCCACCCTATGGTTTTGGAACAGGACGTGTTCCATTTTGTTTCATTATAGTATTGCTTCCTCCTGCTGTTCTCCATGGTCATAGTCAAACTAGAGGAAGATACAGGTTCGGCTTCTTTTTTTCTCACAAGACTTGTGATCTTGCCCCATTTTTCTGATGCACGCTACTTTCGCCAAAGCTCTGGAGGGAAAGCTTGTATCTCCCAGAACAAGAGACAGAATTTCTTAGGCTTTGGCCAGGACTTGAGTAGATGTGTGCTGTCTACAAACTGCTGCAGTTTACAGAAATACCTGTTAGCTTCAAGAAAACCGACCAAAGAACACAAATTACAAGACATCACACAAAAGATGTCTCATTGGTGAACTATCTCTGTTGAGATGAATGCACGACACACATATATCTTTATAATGCAAAAAAGCTCTCTTTATTGTCTACAAGTGCTGCTTAATATATCAGTCTTAAACATGTGTGTTATACACACATTGGACAGAAAGTTGTTGTTATTAATCTTATTGGATGTCCATTACATCATCTGCATAGCTGTTGCTTCAGTGTTTTCTTCTTCCTCTTTCTTAGGATCTTCTGCCAACTCGAGACTTTCCAGTAGCTTCAAGTACACACAATAATCTTGTCAAGGTCAATGTCTACCTTATCCTCACAGTCTCCGGGCCAGCCGTTGACCCCAATAGTGAACTACTTGGAACTAATTTTGCTGCTAGTCCTGTGAAAGATCAGTATATTCTCATGGTGTACTAACATCACCTTGCTATGAGGTTTCTTCAAAGCAAACGAGTTCTTAAGCTGTGTCCACTGCTTTCCCAAATTTATTTCAGGTTCTAGCTTCAATTCTGAGTTCCTCCAAACCTTTCTTTTTATAAGGTCTCATATTGCTATGAAAATATTTGAGGCTTTGCTCTAAATAAGGAGTGGAAGAAGCTGAAGTAGTAGAGTCTACATCCTGGCTTTGTCAGCTCAAGCGTGTCATTGGCTCCTAGGCCTGCTGGCCTTCTGGTAAGGATATGGGCATGAGGGAAGATGGAAGACAGAAGATCCCAGGTGATTGGAAGTTGGCTAATGTGGCCCCCGTCTATAAGAAGGGTTGGAAGGAGGGTCCAGGGAATTATAAACCTGTCAGCCTGACCTTGGTACCAGGAAAAATTATGGAACAAATCATCTTAAAAGCAATTATGCTGCACCTACAGGATAATGAGATAAGGTCTAGTCAACATGGATTCAGAAGAGGAAGGTCCTGCCTGACCAATTTAATTTCCTTTTATGATCAGGTAACTTGTCTTATTGATGAGGGAAAATCTGTAGATGTNAGTGAGGATGGTGAAGGGGCTGGAGTACAAGCCTTATGGGGAATGACTGAGGGACCTGGGTTGTTTAGCCTGGAGAAGAGGAGGCTTAGGGGAGACCTTATTGCTCTCTACAACTTCCTTAAGGGAGGTTGTAGCCAGGCAGGGGTTGGTCTCTTCTCTCAGGCCCCCAGTGACAGAACGAGAGGACACAGTCTTAGGCCGTGTCAGGGGAGGTTTAGACTGGATATTAGGAAAAGCTTTTTCATAGGCGAGTGAATTCCCATTGGAATGGGCTGCCGAGAGAGGTGGTGGAGTCATCATCCCTGAATGTGTTTAAGGAAAAGTTGGATGGCGTACTTAATGACATGGTTTAGATGATGGGATGGTGTTGGGTAGGTTGATGAGTAACACAAGAATAACACAGTTCAGCTTAGATTTTAGAGTCTTTTGGAAGTCAGAGGAAATGGAACAAGTAACTTAAGCTGAAAGTTTGGCCGCCTTCTTAATAAACTCTAACCAATGAGTTCAGCAAAAGTGTTCTTATGTTGTATTTTTCTGTGATTAAGTTCTCTTACAAGTCAACATTCACGTCAAGGCAACAAAAGTCTGAAAACAATAGTCAGATATGAAGACAACATGTATTTCCTTGGGAGGTAGGACTGTGAGGAGGGAAATGAGGGCCAGTAAAGAGATGAAGATTTTTTGGAGGAAAAAACCTTGGCCAGGTGGAAGTCTACACAATGAAGAGGTGTTTAGATCTCAAAACACAGAAGACAATGTTAGATCTTTGTAAAATTGTACAGTTATGTCAAATATGGTCAGTTATTTAATTGTTAATCCGGTTTCAAAGGACTTGCCATCACCTAAAATCTATTGAAATACTCATTTTTGTTTCATTTTCTGAAATTTAAGAAGAAGCCATTTGGAAGACAATCTAAAAACTCTGTAATAGATTAAGGATTTTTTTCCATTTTGCCTGTGTAACTGGAGAAGCCAGGACTGATAGACTAAGACCAGTGTTCATTGAACTTAATGCAGGGTATTCACAAGTAAATCTAATAGAGTAAATAAATATGTGTCATTTCCAAGAGTTTCCATGAACACGATAGATTAATCCAAGATATAAACACAGATTGAAGAAGCTGAGGTCAGAGTATTTAAACAAGGAAAGGGCAGATACATTCTGATCTTATTCCTTAAAAGTAAGTAAAAAAGAAGCAAGAATCAGGGAAAGACATTGACAAGGAGGATTTTAAGAAGGCAAGACTAGAACTAGGACATAACACACCTATATTATTTATAGAGGGGAAGACTTGTGAATCCAAAAGAAGGAATGCAGTAAGATACTGCAGACAAAATTAAAAAAAGATATTTTCTTTCCCAAAGAACTGCCAGTCAAATGCCAGCTACTGAAAATGATGAAAACCAAAATGATTAATGGGACAAGAAAGATGAACATTTCCTATTTCAAGTAGAGCTTTACAAAATCAAAGAAAAATTAAACTGCACCCTCCAAAGCATATTCAGAGTATTTAATGGTTTTATCTGGATAAAATGGGCACAGAAAAAAAAGGGGGAAAGCAACCTTAGACACAACCCATCACCACATCTCCTAAATAGTAATCACCTAACGAAATATTTTGACTCTTTTTTTGGTCTTCTTCCTTTCATAATTTCAAATGGGATAGAACAAGATCACTGGAGGAGTCTGGGGGTCTGAATCCTTTACTGATCATTTCCTATGCCTACCTCCAACTTTCTCTGACCTTGGAGAACTGATTTGTTTTCTTTGATTCCAATTAGTATACATGGAGAGAGTAATAGCATTTATTTATCCCATATAGGTGTCAAGACCTGTAAATCTAGTGAGATGTGGGTGTTTCCGAACAGACAGTGTGGACATAATGAAACACAATAGAAAAAAACAACAGTTAGAGAAACACTCTCCACACTGAAGACAATGAACAATTGAAGTTCTCATCACGTTTGTAAAAGAGATCATTTACTTAGATTCCTTACCAAAGGTAAAGACTTAAGTGTCTGTTTTTCAAAATGCTGATCTTGGTTATGAGCCAAATTTTGTTGAACCTACTTTTTTTTTTTTTTTTTTTTTTTTTGTCACAGAGAGATTCTGTAGTTATCTCTGACTGCAGCCTATCTATGACTGTTACTCTGTAATTTCGTGTCATTAAAAAAAAAATTACAAGAGAGGTGAAGAAATCAGCTATTTTTGCCTGGCAAAACAATGACTGAGAGGGGATGTGACTGCTGAGTGCAAATATATCAAGGAGCAGTAAACCTGATGGAGGTGAAAAAAACTATTCCAACTAAAAAGTAACCTTGGCACATGAACAAACAAATGCTAACTGGCCAGGAATAAAATCAGCAAAATTAGAAGCAGGTTGCCAATGATCCAAACAATAAGAAAGGACCTTTTCAAGAGAAGAAATGCAAGTACAGTACTTTAGTATTTTTTAAAAGAAGTTTAACTAGTTCCTGAAAGGGAATAAGGAGATTCAACTTTTTGCTGTGACTAAGCAGAAAGGCCTGGGATCACTTCCATGTCAGGCTGATATTTGGGTGGATAACCTCTTTCTCCTGTCTCCTTGCAACCTATTTTACATCAACAAAGATGTCCAGTAGTAGAAAGAAAAGCAAGGAAGTGGCATAGCATAACTCAGTCAGATCTCTTTCCTTCGAATACAGGGAGCTGAGAATTTAGTGAATGGTACAGAGTGAACCTTCATCCAAGTCCCCTTTATGATGCTGGGGGACTGGAATAATATCCAGCATAATATTAAAAGGTAGCTGGCTTTTTTATCAGTTAATACCCTCATATTTTCCATATTTAGAAGATATTTAAAGAAAAATATCCCACATTTCATTTACCAGAAAAAAAAAAAAAAAGCAAGCAAGGTCTCCCAAGCACACTTTGTCCTCATGAAGCCAGACACAGTGAGAAAGATATGATCATTCCAACACCTAAATAACTAATCTTTAGTTAAACTACTGTTGATTATTAAACTGAACACCTGCCTGCAAACCTTACAAGGGTCTGGGTCTCTCAGACCTCTGATCCTTTGACTGGCATACTGATAAAACTTTCCATCTTTGAATAGTACTTCCCTGTATCAGATTCCATAATATTGCTGAAGTGTTTGTTCTGTTTCCTGACTTGACTTTTATTCTGTCACTGAAAAAGCTCTTTAATCACATATACTCTTTTATTACGTATAAAGAAGACAGCAACAACTTCTACTGAGTCAAGTGAAATTGCACCAGCTAAAAATGAAAAACCTTCTAAAGAGTATTGTTTGGAGTACTGATATTTAATGTGGCACATTTGTTATTCAGCTGCAGGCAATATCATTCCATTCTTTCCAAAATGTTGGACCTGCCTTTTTTTACTGATATAATTAGATCTGAAATGTGAAGATCAAACTGAATATACAAAGCTATTTTCTAGCTTTTACCAAAACTGCTAGACAGACTGCTAAGTCTCAAAAATCTCATCCACCACCATTTACTTTATCATGAAATTCCTAGCTGGACAATTCATTCACCTTCTCACCAAGAGGTCCCATGAACCATGTTTCACGTCACTTGAGGATTCCACCATGAAAATATTCTCTGCAACTTATATGTGATGTTGTCACTTTGTTTGCCTGTGTTCTGTCCCTTGTCTGAGTGACAGGTTTGTATTGAACAGTACAAGGCCCAGTTCTTTATTCCTTGGAGGAGTAACTGTCCCACCAACTTCGGACAAAATCTTGTGGGACAGTAACCCAACACATTGCTTAGGTATTGGTGCCCAGTCACTTGCCTCAGGAAAAAAGCAGCAGAGATCCCAGTCTCACCACCACTCACCACCATCACAAGGAAGATCTTTTTACTGTCCTTGTGAGCAGGTATTGATTAACCTCATTTCCTGGGTGCAGAGTGTGCAGACAGCCTTTATGTCCTGGGAAGTGATCCATGAGTGATTTCCTTACTTCTCAGGACCATTATCATCTACTCTTCCTCTTTGATGATCCTTTGAAAAGGGGACAATTTTTCTGGGGCTGTTTTTTACTCTGAACAAGAGGAGGAGAGGCAGGAACAGCACCCATAGTTTGACAAATGACCCTTAGTAACAGATTAAACAAATGGTAAAAATTAGCTGTGCTACAAACTCCCTTAACTCCCTCTCTGTTCACTTCTGCACAAGTGCCTTTCTTCCCACCTGCATCCATATAATAAGTTGAAAGAGATCTTCTCAGGGTCCTTAATTAGCAGGAACACATTAATGGAGAGGAAGGATGACCAAAGCACACTCAATTAGTCACTGAATATAATTGTAATTCATGATAGATTCAGTTACTAATTGATTATCAAGTCCAGCATTGAGCAGGTACCAATAGGATTACACAGCACGGGATTGCTCTGCCCCCAGTAATCACTTTCACACCAAAAACTGTGTCACAATCACTTATATCAACAAAAACAACCAGTGCATACAGCTGAGTCAATTGTTAACTTACCCCACTCTATGGATCCTCACAATTCCTGGAAAGGAAAAGGTACAGAGTTTGTGCAGGCTTTCTAGCTCGCATTTGATGCTGAGGAAGTAGCTAGGATTACAGCCTGATCAGTCAGTTTAGGACCACAGGACTGGCCAAATTTCCCCTAACTCAGTCAGACATTTTTTAAGTACTCCCTCTTATAGCAATGTATTAATATCTGGAGCTTGAGCACAAAAATAGTATCTCTGCATCTGTAAATCTCTAAGGTATAGATTAGTAGAGACTGAGAAAACAGACCTCTGGCTTTATCTCGTATGGCTACTCTTTCAATCTGATTTTGGAGGCTGTAAAGAAATCCTTGCCTTTCTGCTTAGCCTGTCTCATCATGTCTCGTCATACAACCATCAAGCTGGCAGTGAAACCTAGCACTGGGACATACCTCGTATGCTTTGATCATGCTGACTCCTCATCTTTTTCTAGTCTTTATCTGAAAAATGCCAATTTTTCTCCTGATGTTGCTTTATGTTAGTTTTCTAGTGCATTTAATGAGAGTATTTGCATGGAAGTAGCCAATGAGGTCAAGCTGTCTTCGATTGCCTTTTCAGCTTTGATTAAGGTCACCAAGTTCTTCTTCATTGTTAAATAAGTGCATTTTTAAACCTCAGTAGAGACTGATCTGTTTGTTTCATCAAGTCCCTTGTTTGAAGGCAAATCCCTTGAATTAAACTTTCCTCTCAGTTCTGCAAGGGAGATTTTGACTCTGTTATGTCTCTTTTTCAATGTGCAGGGGTCTTCTCCTGGGTCAATCATAGATCTTCCGTAAGATGTGATCTAAAATGTGGCCCAGCGAGGGGTGCTTGACTTATGGGAGACTATACCTGCATCTCATGACCATGACTAAGACCAATTAACCATAATTTAGCCTGTCTCTCATTGATATTGTAAATTCCAAACAGCTTTCCCACATCACAAAGCATATCAAACATGGAAAAGCTAAAGCAACAGAGTTGCTTTTCTTACTATACTTCCGTGACTGTTATTTTTTTGCAAACAAAAGGTCACTGCATCATCAGATTAAAGTAGCTGATTTTCTAAATGGAATAATTGTGTTTATTTCCTAATTTTCCTTCACAGTAATGGAGATCAGTCTGAATCAGCCTCAGAACTTGACAGAAAAACTCCTTTTAAATCATTTCCATGAAGTACAGATTTGGAGAATGAAGGTGAAGGAGTTTATCTTGTTGTCAGCCAAGCACACACAGAAGACAATCCATGCTTGAAAAAGAAAACAGAGAGCATCAGTAGTGTCCATTTTTCTCTGTGGTGTTTATAAACCCCTTACATTTTCAGTGAAATGTTTGGAAAATTCTCTTGGGCCAATACTCTGTAATTGCCTCCCAATGTAATCTCCTTTTGCTATATTGTTACTGCTATGAACCTTTCAATAATAAACACTGATACCTAGTCAGTGTGTTGTTGAAGGACCTTGTGATAAGCCTGGAAGTTCTATTCATAAAACTTTGAATTACATCAGGTTACACATTTCTATCCATAAAATGACATCTGAAATGCCTGAATGTCAAACATGGAATCTTAGCCTGAAATGTCCTCCTTTTCCAGTTTTACTTTAATCTACAAGTAACATGTCAAAAAATAGCCATTCTTACTTGAATTGGGGCAGAAATCTGCTGAAGTCTATATTGGTTCATCAGATCAGATGTTATCAATAGTTTCAGTATGTGAATGTCATGAACCAGAACCTATGTAGAATCAGGATGTTTGTGCAGGTGTGTATACATACAAGCATATGCCAGTGTACAGGCATGCACATACATACACACTGTAAAGAACGGGGAATACATCTAGAATTTCAGAAAAATCTTCTGTATTTTGTCTTAAAAATTCCTAAGTGTGGATACCCAAGAGAAGGTTTACCCTGGGCAACCCTAATGTTTCTTTTCCCAGCATGTAGTCCTGACGGTAACCAGGGAGATCTGAGGAGTTTGGAGTGCAAAGGAATGGCAAGAACAATGTCTGACCTCCCATCACAGACCACATCTGACACCAGCACAACTTTAGGAACAGCTTGAGATACACCGTTCTGAAACCCACTTGCCCTCTGTCCTTCACTGCCAAGTCAAGGAAGGAGATCTTAGCAAGATTTCCTTTCGGCTCATGGAAATAGAGCTGCAGGCAGCACACACAATCATCTTATAAATAACTACCCATTGTGAATAACACATCATTTTGGAAATTGAAATGACTGGGTCTTTTAAAAGTGATGCAGACTGGACTCCTGACAAAAGCACAAGGGGAACATTTTTGGGTGAAGAGTGAAAATCTGGAAACCTAGGCTGAAAGATTGATTTGTTGAACTAAGTGTCTGTGTAGTCCAGCTTACTTATTTATCTAAAGTCATAAAATAGGATTTCAATAGCCCACACACACCATTACCCTCCTGGATAAAAAGCTTCATTTCTCTTTCAGGAGCCAGAAAATAGTTCATTTCAATGAAAACCTGTTCTAGGAATACTTCTTCTTACACAGGTCTCTATTTTTATACAGACAGATTATTAAATCATCAGTTTTGTTTGCCATTAGTAATGCAAATAACAGTGTGAGTCTGAGTCACCACTAACCCAACATTGTTTCAGGAAAACTGTAGTCAAGCCTGTCATGAGCGCTTATCTCCATTGTTGCTCCAGGACATTCAGACCTACTGGAGGCTGTTGGACTCATTACAATAATGGTGTACGGAGCATTACAGTCTGCACAGCCTACAAACAGTTCAGAGGAGACTGTTTTCCTTAGTGTGGCCTTTTGCCTGGTTACATCAAGAGTATAACACTGACTTGGCATAATGGGCCAGCTGCTCAGCTGTGTAAATCACTTTAGCTCCCTTTGAGTCATTGGTTGTACTGATAACTCCAGGGATGGGGTATCCATCCCTCTCTGTTCCAGTGTTTCACTATCCACATTGCAAAAAAATTCTTCCTTATATCTAGTCAAAATCCACCCTCCTTTAGTTTCAAACCATTACACCATGTTCCATCTCAAAAAGCCCTGCTANGAAGAGTGAAAATCTGGAAACCTAGGCTGAAAGATTGATTTGTTGAACTAAGTGTCTGTGTAGTCCAGCTTACTTATTTATCTAAAGTCATAAAATAGGATTTCAATAGCCCACACACACCATTACCCTCCTGGATAAAAAGCTTCATTTCTCTTTCAGGAGCCAGAAAATAGTTCATTTCAATGAAAACCTGTTCTAGGAATACTTCTTCTTACACAGGTCTCTATTTTTATACAGACAGATTATTAAATCATCAGTTTTGTTTGCCATTAGTAATGCAAATAACAGTGTGAGTCTGAGTCACCACTAACCCAACATTGTTTCAGGAAAACTGTAGTCAAGCCTGTCATGAGCGCTTATCTCCATTGTTGCTCCAGGACATTCAGACCTACTGGAGGCTGTTGGACTCATTACAATAATGGTGTACGGAGCATTACAGTCTGCACAGCCTACAAACAGTTCAGAGGAGACTGTTTTCCTTAGTGTGGCCTTTTGCCTGGTTACATCAAGAGTATAACACTGACTTGGCATAATGGGCCAGCTGCTCAGCTGTGTAAATCACTTTAGCTCCCTTTGAGTCATTGGTTGTACTGATAACTCCAGGGATGGGGTATCCATCCCTCTCTGTTCCAGTGTTTCACTATCCACATTGCAAAAAAATTCTTCCTTATATCTAGTCAAAATCCACCCTCCTTTAGTTTCAAACCATTACACCATGTTCCATCTCAAAAAGCCCTGCTAAAAAGTTTGTCCCTATCTTTCTTGTTGGGATGTTGAAAAGGAATATAGAAGTGACTGACATGCTCTATTCAGGCTCTGGGTCCTGTGATTCCCTAAATTGGACAGCATTCATGTCCACACTTGTTTGAATTAATTGTTGTGAGCAAGGCAAGTACTTTTAGTGTGAAGTCTGTAGCTGTCAACAGGTTGCAGATAGCTGAGTAAGTTTGCTATAGTTGTAGTCAGAGATTTCTGATGCAGTTCTGAGGTCAAGTCTACCCTTATTAAAGTGCTCCAGGGAAAAGAATTGCCTCAAAAAAGGACAAGTTTCTAAAGAAGTAAGAAGCTGAGAACTGAGTCATTGCTGATTGCAGAGCCAAGTAACATTACTCCAAAGTTTTATCAGGAGAAACACTTAGAATAATAGAATCATTTAGGACTGAAAGACCCTTAAGATCATTAAGTCCAACACACACTGCCTTCTTTTTTACTTCTAGAGAATGAAGATGACACAAACACACTTATTTCATTGAATTAGCATAAATTGCGGTCTTCTGTAGTTGTGTAAGCCAAGAATCTCACAAGAATATTACCCAATAAGATTTCCAAAACATTGCTCTTAGGTTTGAAATTTAGTCAGAATAGCCTTTTTTTTCCTGCCATTTTGGTGCTCTTTCTTCAAGTGAAAAACAGAAGCACAGAGGGCTCAAAATGAGAGGGAGAAATCCAGCAAAATGGCGACCAAATGGGAATGTTTGGTATGCGTTTGCTGATGAAATGGGCAGAACTAGCTTGTTTTTCACAGAACACTGCCCTAATTGGATCTCTATCCATGCTGTTCCATATCCCAGGACAGTGTGCAGAGTTTCAGTCCTGCCTCTTTACAGAGGTCCTGTAGAGTCAATCTCACTCTGCATGGAGAGACTAGCTATTAACAGCTCTGTGAGATCTGAGCTTCAGATCAGAACTCATAGCTCATCTTTGAATCTGGCCCTGTGAACTAACACAGCAGCTTCCTTCAAACCCTTCCAGTATCTCTTGGATGAAAATATTTTAAAACAAGATATAACAACAAAACTATTGTTAAAAAATAAGTGGTTTGGAGAGTTTTGTCTACCCCTGCAAAGAAGAAACTCTTAAGTAAATATTTACAATCTGCTCATTAGGAGTTCAGACACAAACCTACTACAGCTATTTACAATTGTCGTGGTTTTACTACTAGGAAGCGTGGTACTGACAAGAGATGTCTGAGAGAAGCCACACACACCCCAAAAGAAAACACACAAGTAACACGGTTTATTTCACACACCCAGAAAACCGACAATAAAGCTCAAAACCAGCCAAATTAAGCTCTCCTAGACCCCATGTTGGGATGGGAAAGCTCTAGAATAGCACTGGTTTTCTGTTGGGCAGTCCGGAAGAGACACCGGGATAATTAGAGAAGGACCACGACCTCAGCTCTCCCGGGGTTCCGCGGCCGACCTGACGACCCTACAGTAGCGCCGAGCCTCCGCTCAGCTTTCTGAAAAAAACACTCAGACAGTTAGAAACCTCAAGCCCCCCCTCCCCCTCCCTTCCCCAATCCCGGGAAGGAATTCCAGTGCTGATGGAAAGATGTGGTCTTTAATTCAGGCTGTGGCCGCTGAAATCGCTAATCCGCCCGCACAAGGGGGGCAGGACTCAACGCGGGAAAGTGCGTAGAAATGCGACCCCGAAATAGTCCACCCCCCAGGAAATACCACACTGGGCTGCTGCCGCTGGATCACTAATCCGTCCACACACTGAGGTTAGTCTCGGTGCGGAGACGAGGAGTGATGTTGCTGCAGCCATGTCCCGAGTAGAAAGAGGAAAATGGCATCCCTTCTTGCCTTTTTATAGGGGACCCTCTTTGCGCAAGCGCAGATGGCCCCCAGGAGGCCTGCCTTTCTCGGATTGGATGATTAGCAGCCGGGCCCTCCCCCGCGCCCCGCTCACTCACGGCAGCGCCGGGCCGGGCCGGAAGTGCAGACCCGATCATGGCGGCGCCCTCAGCGCCCCGGCCGCGTCCGCCTCTGCAGCCACCGCGCCACCTGTGCTGGGCTGGCCGAACGGCGGCTCCCTGCGCTGAGCCTGCCGCGCACCGGCGGTCACTGCCGTGCCCGCGCTGGCAGCCGTGCCACCTGTGCTGCCGCCGCCGGGGCTGCGGCAGAACCAAGCTCCGACCAAGGACGGCCACGCTGCCCAGTGTGAATACGGTGGGGGAAGGGGGCCACCGCACCCCCGCAGGCGAAACTGGGCCATGGCAGCCTCTCCCGCCGGCCCAAGAGGAGCCAGGCCCGCACCAACGTGAATGGGGAATGCAGCCACACCAGGCTAGCCGGGCACACACACACACACACCCCCACACCCTCACACCCTCCCCCATGCCGGGGGTGGGAAAAAGGGGAGAACGGCTTTATCTTCTAACCCACAACAACAATCTGCTCGTTAGGAGTTTAGATAGACACTAATATCAGCACTCAATAATTAGTCACTCTTCCTCTTCTCATTATGCAATGCATTCGAGAAGAGCTTTATTCTCTGATGTTTGCTGTGGGGAAGTGTAGCAAGGGGGGACATGGACACCCTCAGCCCCACGGAAGAACGAGTCCAGAGCTGTGGATTGCCAGGGGGATCCTACTACAAAAATCTACTACACAAATAATCTTATTGTAAATTTAGCACTATTTTATACTCTATCATATTTTATGTTGTCCAAGCCAACTGTCTAAGGGTTTGGACGTGAGCTTTCTTCTCCAATTATCTGCAGCCATGTTTGGTCTTGTGATTTTCATATGAGGTGTTTGCTGATTCTTCTGTTCACATGCATAGTCTGTGCTGGCCTGGGCATGCTCTGTTAGTTACTTTGTGCATACTATAGGGGAGGTATATTTAACCATGGGAGTGACTTGGTCAGGGATGCAGAGTTCCCACCAAGGAGGTCCCACCTCATTAGCATCCTAGGCAGTGTTATGTGAACAGCCTGAATTCTTCGAAGTAGGTGTCTGGCTGTGATAAAATATCCACATGCCCTTATAAATTGTTGTTGCGGGGTGAAGCTAAAACTGGGTGAAGCTAAAACTGGCCTTTTTTCCCCGAGTGAGCGGGGGCGGGGCTGCCTGTTCCTGGGGTCCCGGTGGGGGGGAGGCGGTGCCGCCCTGTCCCCCGGGCCATGACGGGCGGGGATGGGGCCGGTCCCCAGCATGGCCACATTCCCCACCTGCAGCGTGGGTGCAGTGGCCCCCTCCCCCCACTGTATCCACGCCAGGTGGCGTGGCCGTCCTTGGAGCTCTACGCAGCCGCGGCTGCCGGCGGTGCCAGCGTGCAGTGGCAGTGCTGGCAGCCGTGGCTGCTGGCAGAGCAGCGGCGGTGGCACGGCAGCGGCGGCGGTGCTGGCAGCGGTGGCCCTGCCGACAGCGGTGGGGTGCAGAGGGCCCCCTNCGGATTAGCGTTGTCCGCGGCCATAGCCCGGTTTTAAAGGCCACATCTTTCCATCAGCACTGAAATTCCTTCCTGGGATCGGGAAGGGAGGGGGGAGGGGGACTCGCGGTTTCTAACTGTCTGAGTGTTTTTCTTCAGAAAGCCGAGCGGAGGCTCGTGCTGCTGTAGGTCCTCAGGTTGGGCGCGGTCCTTCTCTAATTATCCCGGCGTCTCTTCCAGAGCCCCAAGAGAAGACCAGCACTATTCCAGAGCGTTCCCATCCCAACACGGGCTCTGGGAAAGCTTAATTTGTCTGTTTTTGCACTTTACTGTCGGTTTTCTGTGTGTGTGAAATAAACTGTGTTACTTGTGTGTTTTCTTTTTGGGTGTGTGTGGCTTCTCTTGGACATCTCTTGTCAGTACCACGCTTTTTAGTGGTAAACCCACGGCAATTGTCTTGGTCCCCTTTTTGTGGGGTTGCCTCTCAAAGATGGCTGAATTGAGAGTTGTTTGACAGCAGAAGAAACAAGTTGCAGGCCTTCTATATTGGCACCTGCTGTCCAAGGCTCTGTTTTCCATGTCACCTGTATATGCACCAAATGCTCTCAGCTGCCAGGTCTCCAGACAGCTCAATATCTTCAAATAAACTAAGCAAGCAAATCAGAAGCCATAGGTAGGTTCTGTCTTCCTGTGCCCAAACAATCAGTACTGTGTATCACAGCTTGTACTTCACTCCTGCATGTGCACTCATCGCTTCACATTAACCACTGCTGATTCTGCATGTATTCACCAGGAAATGTCAGGAAAAAGACCTTGGGAAACACAGCTCCAATATCTTAGAAAAGAGCCTGAAATACAGCTATGAAAGCAGTTGCTTTTTTTGTTTTCCTTACAGCATCATTTATATTAATTTTTAACAAGACAAAATCTTCTACAGGAATCACTCTGTTACAGAAAGAGGACAAAGAGTGAGACTGAAATGCAGCCCAGGCAGATGCCTGTTGCCCTCCATGCATGATGCTGTTTGTCTTCTTCCCTAGCTCCCTTTATATTTCACAGAGATGGAGGGTTGTTTTCTTAGCATAGCTGAAAAGTGAGGTGTGAAGCAGGATAAATTTGAGCAGCCATAAGTTAAGAATTGCTTAATATTAGTTAAACAGTGTTATTAGTTTTACCTTTCCAAAATGTTATAATGAAACAATAATGTAAGTCACCAATTCCTGGCCTTTCTCCAGTATCCTGAAGTTTTGTTATGATTTAGTGGATACAACAATGTCAGAAAAATCTATTGTCTTTCAGATGGCTGTTTATCTCAAGCCTGGTCTCCAGACCTGCCTTTTTTTTTCAAGGCATGCAGCTTTATCTTGAATTCACAGAGATTGACCTGTCTGACTCCTGCTAGAATACGCTATGGTTACTTTCCAAATTATACACAAATATATACATAAAAAAGTGAAAAATAAACACATGGTGATGCCAGAATTTTTAGTTACATTTTGTGTTGGGACAAATTTTCAGTTTATTTTAATTTTAATCTTTCTGGTGGAATGAAACTAGTGGTATACAATAGCATGCCTACACCAAAACATTGGCAGATATATTGAGTGATAACGTTTTAGTCTATGATTCCACTGCCATCAACTCCAAAGCAGATCTCCTTCTCCTCTTTTTATGCATTAGAAGTTCCACTTTTGAGGATTTTGGGGGAAGGTGGGGTGTGTGGGTGTTTTTTTGGTGGGTTTTTTTTGTGTGTGTTTTTTTTGTTTTTTAATCTGGGATTTGAACCTATTGCATCCAATGAAATGACACATAAGTGAGATTAGCTTCAGGCCTCAATATATTAAAGGTGGGGTAATTGCAGCGTACAATTACTTTACACAAAGTTGGCAATTACAGTGTGTGGATTCAGGCCTCATTTAGATTGGTGTTCAGATGTCTAACTGAACAGGACTCATCACTAGATCTGAAAATGTTTATTGGAGGCTGTTTGGCTTCCAATCTTCCTATCAGGTCTGACTACTCAGCTATTGTACTTTCTCCTTCCTGCTGCAGTGCACAGTGAACCCTTTTGTCCATCACACATTATTTCATGAAGCAGTTTATCACAGAGTTGCCTGTTTAGTTAAAAAAAAAAAATCTGCCCACAAGCTACAGTGTGAAAGAACACCATTTTGGAAGAATATTGTGTAGAAAAATTATGTTTTGCATTCTATGGTATAGTTGCTTAGATATAAGCATTTCCGTAGTAAAACAAAAAAGATCGTATTAAGTAGAAGAGCACTTAAAAGACTGAGTTCATGCTATTCTCAGCATATGGAGAGGATTATTTTGTTACTTGTCAAGTGTTGATTTACTCTATCAAAAGTCTGCCACTTCTTACTGTAGCACTTCTTACTGAACACTTCTGCTTTCAAAACCAAAATGAGAACAATAACACTTGCTTCTTTGCAACACTTCAGCAAATCTCTTCTCAATCTAAAGCTGAGGCCCTGTCTTTTCATCTTCTTTGATGCACCCAGTAGCACATATACAGGAAAAAATTAGATGCTGCAAAACTGCAATTATATTTTTATTTTATGACAACACATTGGGAACTGCTGACATGAGAACACAATTGTCACATTCTTGACAGTGTAAATGTGCAGCAGGATGCTGAAAGGACATCTACTTTACATTTACATTTACAACATTAAGCTGAGAGAAGAAATGTCCCAGAGAAGGTCTTGTACTGTCTCTGTATTACACTCATACACCGAATGACCATGCTGAGTATAAACGTTGAATGTGTATGCCAATTTCTTTTTCTTAAGTTCACGACTCATTTCTTCTCAGGCAGGAAAAGTAAACAACATTAATAAGTTTATAACTTGCTCTCAGAGAGATGTCAAACCATCCTCAGCAATTTGTAAGGAAAAGAGGGTTGGCCGGAGAATTTGTGGATGGACCATCTCTGGAAGAGTTGAAGGCCAGGTTGGATGGGGCTCTGAGCAACTAGGTCTAATGAAAGGTGTCCCTGCCCAGAGCATGGGGTTTAGAACTAGATGATTTTCAAACAAATCCATTCTATGATTCTATGGTTCTATTCTTCTACGATTCATAGCAGTGAGAGGCGTAACCCAGGAGCTGACAATAGGTATTTCTGCTGCAGGTGTTGCTCTTCTCAAGAACATCTGTCCTTCCCCAGCTTCTTCAGCAGGGCTTCCCTTGAACTCTGACCTGGGCAGTGAAAAAGGAAATAGTTTGTCTGCAGCCACATTAACTAGTCATTTGTCTTGCCATCTCTATTAAGCCAGAAATGTGATGGAAAATGTCAATATCATTACCTACTTTGTTCACCAGGCTCCTATGGCTTAGACAATGAAATTGTTACATATTCCAGACTGAGGCTGAAGGCCCAGTCAGGAACCCCAGAGGCACTTCATTAGACGCACCGACAGACACAGCTGGCTGGTGCTGAGGACCCTACCACTACCCTATACGCAGAATCGTAGAATTACAGAATGGATTTTGTTGGAAGAGACTTCAAAGATCATCTCATTCCATTCCCCCTGCTGTGTGCAGGGACACCTTTCATTAAGTCTGAACATATTCCACCAAAACCAGTAGTAGATTCAAGACAATGGTTACAATGGTTGTGAGAAGAAATCATAAAAAGTTTGTGTTAACACTTCAACTGATGCAGTCTTCTTTCAGTTCCTGACTTCTGGTACTAAAACTAGTGTCATGCTTGTATAGAGTAGTTTCTGGAGAATACGAAGCATTGCCTCTAGAAATGGAAAGGGGTCATAAATGGTGCTTTGATAGACCTTGCTCTAAAATACTACTAGAGGAGTCTAAATATGCTGGAAAATGAAAATACTTGCCAGGCAACTAGATCGGAGTTAAAAATTCCCCTCTGTTGTGATTACAAAGATAATTTTCTCTAGTTTTCAATGAAGCCTGTTACCAAGCCAGCAGCTTCCTGACTTGCCTCAGATGCAAATGGCTGCCCTTGAACACCTGACTAACTAACCAAGGTTGGATATCGTGCTGCCATGTGCCTTTGCAGGACAGTTGACCCAGATTTGCAAACATATCGAGCTGTGAATGCTTCACGTCTGATCACAAATTTCGGGGAGCATTCTTATTTCTGATCCTTGAGAGTCATTAAAATCTGACCAGTTCAGCAGTTCACCCACCCACAGTTCACCTGGCCAAACTGCATTTGTTGCATCTTAGTCTAATTTTTGTTTTTAAACTGTAATTCTCTAAACCAGTGAATATCATCTGGGAATGGCTGCAAACACCAACATTTTTTAATTATAGTACACATAATAGTGAACAAAGATTTGTCAGTGATCCTCCCATTGGCACATCTCTGCTCAAAAGAAATGTCTGTCTTTTAACCATACCCCTCTAAGCCTTTCTTTTATGAGGCATCCTGTTATGCAAGACCTTGGCTGCAATCCAAACCATATTGGGCCCCTTTAAAGCATCCCTTTTACAACCTATCCTTTACAGTAACACACCAGTCCCTTGTTTCCCAACAACAATTTTCTGTACAAAAAGCTTTCAGCCCCAAAGAAGCCTTTAGACCCAGCAGTTGTGTGATTTTCACCACAAATAACAGCTCTTCTTAATCATCAGCATTAATTTATAAAGGCATTATTCCAAAAACTAGCAGCTTTTCAGAATTTGCTGAGAATGTTACAAGAACAGTAACACATAGAAATTCTCTTGTATTTAATTAGTGTTGCATTTCTTTTGGGTTGTAATGTTCAGTCTTGTTAAGATACTGTCTTTCAGTTGTCACTTCAGTTGACCTAGAGGACCTCGTATATATATTATCCATCAACTGGTCCCCAGAGAAACTAATCTCTCGTTATGTATTTATTTCACAATGCTTTAAGAACTGAGAATTAGGAGATCTTGATATCATGTTACACATCCTCCTTGAGCTGCCATCTGATTAACAAGTCACTACCTGGGAAATAATTCATCTCTCCCTGGGTCTCCATGAAGCAGGCAAAGAGAATGAATTTCTGAATTAAATCAAACCAGGTTATTACTTAGGATATGGAAGAAATCAGAAAAAAAGAAGGCACCATCCAAAGCTCAAGTCTCTAGATTGAAATGTAATATTTAGCAGCCTAGTTTAAGACACCTTTCTGTCTTGTAGACAGAAGACCACCTGTTCGTTAGAGAGAAGCCTGCCTCTAAATAGTGTGAATGTGTTCTAAACTCTTGATATTTTGAGTTTTCATATCTTTAATTTAAGTTTTCAAGCATAATGTAGTCATAGGTACATATAGATGTTTTCCTTGGGAAATTACAGCTGCTGTCTTGAAAATTATGACTCAAACAGAGGCCTGGAGGAAAAGATATTTTGGCAGGAGTGCAAAATATTATTGGATTTTTTTCTTTATCTCACTAAGTATCAAGCTCAGAGGAGCATATTTTATGCCTGGGTTGGTAAATTTTCAGGCCAATTTGAAAGCTGAATTACAGTACCTAGTACAAAAATTGCTTATTGAGCCATACTAGTCACAGTCCCTAGTGGAATTTGAAGGTGTCTGTGTTCAGAGACTGGGAAATAAACCATAATGGTTTACTAGGCTCTTCTCCATAATGGATTACTAGAAGCAATTGTGTTACAGTGACAAGCAGAATATCACTACCATGTTCTCAATCCTGTGACACAAAAGACAAAAATATCCTTTGCTCTGACTTTTTTTTGGAGTTATGCTGGTATAATTTAGAGATGCTAGGTTTGATGGGAAAGGAGAATCAGAATTAAATCTGACAGTCCTGCTGCATACATGGACACTTGTACAACTAGGTTATGAATCACATTGATGCATATATGTCTTTCACTGAATCTCAAAATCACAGAATGGGTCAGGTTGGAAGGCATCACAGTGAGTCATCTGGTCCAAACTCCCTGCTCATCCTAGAGCACATTGCACAGGATTGCATCCAGGTGGTTCTTGAATATCTCCAATGAGGGAGACTCCACAACCTCTCTGGGCAATCTGTTCAAATGCTCAGTCTCCTGTACAGTAAAGAAGTTCTTCCTCATATTCAGGTGGAACCTTCTATGCATCAGTTTCTGTCCATTTCCTCTGGTCCTGTTGGTTGGCACTATTTGAGAAGAGCCTGGACCCATCTTCTTGATACCCTCCCTTCAGGTATTTATCAGCATTGATGTGGTCCCCTCTCAGTTCCTCTTCTTGAGGCTGAACAGGCCCAACTTTCTCAGCCTATCCTCTGTAGAATCCCAAAAGATAAAGGGGTAACATGTATCTCTCAAACACCAATAGTAAGATAGCTATGGAGCCAGCCAAGGACTGTTAGTAACAACAGGTAAGAATTATTGGTAACAACCAAGGACTGTTGGTATTAATATGATGTGAGAAAGAGCATTTCTACTTACTCTGACAACCACTCTATATTAATTCCAAGTGGTCTGACTCAGCTTCCATCTCCTGTGTACTTCCTACTTACACTTGAGTAATGAATTTGCTTTATCTTCAGTGTTGTCTGCAGCAGAGTGTCTCTTTGGTTTGCTTTACCTCACTGACCTTAGGTCCTTGTCTCTCTACACACTGGGCCAAGGACAGCTGAAGGGCTTGCCAAGGCCAAGGTGAAGAGGAACCTCCACTATTTTTAAAATGCACATCTCACTGGTAAATCTAGTTGAGATCATTGATCCTGCTTCTAGGATAGCCTCAGAAGAGTGAGACCCACAGCTCTGTGTAATGAGAAAAATTAAGCATTGCTTGTACATGCATTGTACAACTTCAGGACCTTTTGAAGTCCTCCCCAGACACTTTCCAGCCTCACTAACAACGTGAAATTTTATTAATTTGTGAGGCTAGCCTGGTCTGACTAGTGTACTCAGGAACACTTAAAGTTAAATTATTAAATATGTTTTTGCAAGTAAGTGGGAATAGAAACAGGAGAAGGGCATTTTTCCTACTAATTCTTCACCTGAAGCTATCATTGTGCAAACATGATTGGAAAAAAACAAGAATAAACGAATACATGACTTCAGCAGGGCTTTAATTCATTTGCTGTCAGGTATTAATTTAAGCCACAACTAAAATAATGGGCTGTTGGGCGCCATTGGTGCAGCCGAAAGCCTGGTGCACATGACTTTTCCACTGGAATGCTTTCAAGGTCTTTTTCCTCTTCCTATTCTAGCTGTGAAACCTTTATGCAAACGGTCTTAGTCACAATTAGATTACATCAAAGAATGTTTGTCTTGGTTTCAAGCCTGCTTGGGCTAAAACCAAGATAAATTGCAAATTGGCTAAAGCCACCAACAAACACCCACTTTTTCTGGTCATTACAGATGAGGAATGTACAGTGTCTTTAGGTCTTATATTTCCACCGCCCTATCCTGTCCTTAGTCAGCAATTTGTTAGGTAATTGGAAAACAAAGTTCAGTAGGCTGTCTCAGAGTGGGTGGTGATTTTTTTTCTTTCCTCTTTTGGCTTTTGTGCGTCACGGAGTACTTACAAAGGAATGAACTCACAACCTGACCTTTGTAAAAGCAGCAACATGTGAACCATAAGAAGAGAAGGCAAGCTTTAGTTCATAATCCTCAAAGACAAGTAAAACTTAACACGACAAATGACAAGGGAAGGTAACCCTTTTCTGTCTCCCCCACTCTCTCCACAATCACAACCAAGGAAAACAGAGGTACCTCTTCTGTTGCTAATGTACAGTTGCCATTCTCAAAATTGACTACAGGCTAAAAAATGTAGGTGAGGATCATTTCAGCAGCCACTTAAACAGAGATGCCACACCAGGACATGGCACAACAAAGCTGTGGGAGTGGAGTTAACACCCTGCAACTGGCCAAGTAGGGATGTGAAGAACAGCTTTAGGTTAACACAACTGGTTTTTGCAGACCTTGCCATGAGATTGCTAGTGAAGGAGGGAGCCATGGCTGACTCTATCCCCATACACATAGGAAGCATGGAAATGGCTTGTTTATACCAACAGTGATTTCTCATTTCATGGAAATCAAAAGCCACTGCTTGTATGAATGAAGATTTTTTCTTTCTGGCACCTGAGGGAGCCATGAAATCTCACCATCTCAGTGCTTAGCACCTTGCCAATTTTGCTACTTAAGTTTTAGTCAGTGTAACTCAGTAGACAATCATGGTTTTATTCTGGACTTATACCATTATTTTTAATAGAAATGGACAGAAAAAAAAATTAAAAACAGTAAAAGTACAAAAATACTCCTAGCTCAATATTCACCATGAGGAATATTTACTCCTTGACATTTGCATTGGCCAGTCAGCCCAATATATGTTTTATCAGAAAAAAAATTCCATGCAGGTACACTTTATTCAGATTCTTCCCCTTAAGTATTCCTGCCAGAGCTGAAGGTGGCTGCCATGGCTGCTAAAGCCATTCTGAAATCTCTGTTATTCAGTCATGGGGTGGCATATGGGCTGTGCAGAAAATTTTAACAGCTGAAACTTTAGGACGTCAGACAGCAGTTTCAGCTGTGTACTGCCACATGCAGATGACTAATGTACTCCTCTGGAATGCGGAGCAATCATAATTATCACTTAGTCCAAACCGGACAAGAAAAGTGTTTGGTAGTCATCTTCCCAGGTATCTGCAACTGTCTGCTTCCTTACCTTCTCTTTCCAAGCATCCTTCACCTCAGTTCCATACTGCCATTTTTCACACAGCACCATTCTTTCAATAGTAACAAGATTATTCTAAGAATAATGTAATCCTTTAGAGTCAGAGCAGAGATATCAAGACCATTCCCTTAGCTAGGATGGAAATTACAGTTTTAAACATGAAGTAAAGAGACCCAGTTTTTAGCAGGTATGTTACTACATTTTTGTCATATGCCCATGGTAACTGATGGTCAGTTGGTAACTGATGGTCAAACGGTAACTGATATGGGCACTTTGGGCATTTCATGGTGCATTTTTTCTAAAAGCTTGTGGTTTACAAAGTCAAGTTTAAAGAGGTAGAAAATGGCTCACCCTTCTTCCAGGAGCAAGTCTTCCAATAGCTGGGCTGATAATGGCATATGGCATGGCCTGTCTGGGACAGTAACAACAATTTAAAATTGATGTTTTCATCTTCATAGTCACTGAAACTGTCACCAAAGACCAATTAAAAATACAGTATGTCAAAAGAAATCCCCCAAACCACATTTTGAACAAATCAATGAAATGTAATTCCATCAGATTGACTAGACATACATGTCATTTACAATGATCTTTGTACTCTGTATTGTCCCATTCAGATGTACTGTACAACACGCAGCACAATGTGCCCTCATGTCTTGGCCACATCCAACTGAGAAAGGGACACAGTGGCAAACAGAACCTGACAGAGGACAGCTAATGCCCAAATCTCAACCAGAAAACAGTCACGGGGTGGGCTTGGTGCTGCACTGGGGTTGGGAAACCCTCCCCCAGGTGTGAAAACACACATGTGGTCAAGGACATAATGTATACATCTACTTGATGTGGTATAAAAGTCAAGTGCTAGCTGATAAGCAACCAATCCCAGTGCATTATTTTTCGATAGAAGAAAAGATTTTCAAACAAATTCAGTGCCTTCCACAGATTTTGAAGGCCCTTGTGATATCCTAACCATGTAAGCATTTTCTCCTAAAGCTTGAAGTACTTTAAGAAAAATGAATGTATTGCTCTAAAAATACAACTAATATTTAAGAAAACAATTGTTGCTATTATGAAGTGGGTTTTTTTCTAAGCAGTTTGGCAAATACTTCTTTCCTGATGCTTTGATAATGAAGTAGAAATTTAGATTTTCAAAAAGTGTGAATGGTTTGTGGTGAGTTGTATCTCTGTGTTAAATCAGTGTCTGATTTCAGGCCTGATTTTCAGAACTGCTGAGAGAAGCAGCCTTGAAAAACAAGCTATCTAACACTGTTGAAAAATCTCAGTGAAAGTTCAGATCCAAGCATAGTTAAAAATTTGAGGAGTGATTAATTCAGTGGTCTGTTTTTTATCCTTTACAATTATCGTGATGACTATCTGGTTCCAGGTTTCCCGAAAGCAGTGACAGTTCTAATCTGGCATGTCCTAAGGTCAAGTGCCCATTTAAATTACTTACTTGACTGAAAAGCGTGGATTAAAATAACATACTAACTTTTAAAGAAAAAGGCACTGGCAGGCTACTGCAATCTACATACATATGCAACTGGCAACCAGCAAAATGTTTTCAAACTCACAGACAAGGCAATCTGAAGAGTTTCTTATGATCATTTAATAAGAAATTTTAGAGAGCTCTACAGGGCAAAAAGTTTTCACAATAATTTCTGCATTGGACATATAGGTTCCTGATGTCAATGTGTCATTAAGTGATTTTATGGCCAGAACAGGGACCTCGTGGACAAGGGTTTTATGGTTCTCTGCTGTGCTCTGCCCACACTTACCTTCTACACGCCATATAGCAAAGTGTGCCTTCATGTTTCATGTTTGCAGCACACAGTCTCATTCTGTGATCATACGCTTATTTGGGGTGAAAGAGAAACAAATGCATGTCTGGTTTTAACTAATGTTATCAGATGCTACTAAATGGAGCCGTTGATCTCATCTGACAGAATAGCTCAGGTCAGGTAACTCCCCGCTCTATAACAGATAACCTGGTTGAGGCTGGTTGTGGTTGGGTCTTCTGCACACAGCAAGGTCACCTGGTTAGAGAGTTTCTGGATGTTACTCTTGCCTGGAAATGCCTTGATGGGGATGAAATAAACTCTCCTTTTCCTCTCTTGAGGGTGGAATCCAAAGCTCACTGAAATGGAAAGGTTTCTTCTGAGCTTTACATTAGACAAGGGTTAAATTACATATATAAACCACAAGTTCTTTGGAGTATTTTCATGATAGATTCCTAATGCTAGGATGTCCCTGCTTGAAGAAATAAAACCATCCACAGTAAGAGGTGAATATACTCAGTAAGATGAAGAAAGCAAAAGAGACCTATGAATATAGGACACATCATAACAGAGACAAAAGCATAAGCCAGATAAAAATTCTATTCAAAAAGTTGAAAGAAAATATTTCTGAAGTATCATACTTTTAGCGTACCTGATTTCTCATGTGTGTCTCCCCATGACACAGATTTATGAATGAACCAGATCTTCCAAGGCAGAAATGTTGTGAATTAAGTTTTGAGGGAAGGATTTTTAGTAGACTTAAAAATTAAGTTTGGTGTACGCAGCTACATTCAAATTTAAGCATGGAGCACAGTCAGTGAGCTACTGGGACATTCCAGAACAACAAGCAGTGATTCAGTCCTTGGTTTGTGGATATCATGGGAGAACTCTGCATTATTTGTTTTTTAAAAGAAACATTAGGCTTTCTAACATCCAGCCAATAGCATTTGTTGTCAGAAGCAGAATGAACTCTACCTGTGAGTGTTTACAGGACTCCCAGGTCCTTGATATCTTGCATGTGTGACCTGCATGCTGTTGCATGTTGCAGCCCAAGTGCAACTCAGGAAGAAGACAATGATCAAACCGCTTTCCCCCCCACCTCTGTGTTACATACAGCATCCAGAGCTGTAACAGCAGCAAAAACAGGCAGCTGCTGTTAATACTACACTGAATGTTCCTATTAGAAAGGAGGAGGTGATGGGAAAATGCTGGTCAGTGGTGGCTGTAGGAAGGCATCCAAGACTGAATTCCTGGACTACTTGGGGTGTTTTTATAATTGTCTTGCAGGTTGCCAGGAGTTTTGCTTTAATTTCTTTTTTTTTATTTTTTAATTTTTTTTTTTAAGGCACATTCCTCAGGGGGATTTTTTTATTCCTCTCCCTCAGCTCCCTCCACACTCATGTGTCACTGCACAATTTTTCTGCCTTGCTTGGTGGTGTAATGGGGTGGGAAGGTGCAGTGGGCAGACAAGTTGCTGCTCATGACCTAATGTGGCAGCCGTTGTGGCTGGCAGGGAGCAGAGGGAAGGTTCTCAATGGAGCCATTGCTGAAGTTGGTTTTAATCAATTTAATTGTTAACGTTCTGTGGAGAGAGGGAGGAAGCATACCACAGTCTAACATGGTGGGGTTAATGGAAGGAGAAGTGATAAAATATAACCTTACAGCCTGCTGTGCAGCAAGTCTCTGTGAGATTAGAAAGTTATCAAGCAAGAGAACAATTAAAGTGATTTGTAATTAACTCTGCAGAGAGTAAAACCAGCAGAGTTAATGGAAGGCAAAGTACTGCTTGCTGGGATTGTCCCTAAAAGCTATTTCAGTCCCTAATGCTTTTTCTCTGTCTCCCTTAGCAATCTCAAATTTTTGGCAACGAGGCTTGGGATGAGTTTTCCCTTGGGTGGATGTGTGCTAGTGCTGTTGGGCTTGCTGCATGCCCCTGGCAGTGCCCTGTCACCACTGCCCAGCACTGAAGAGAATCCATGCAAGCAAGGGCAAGGAGGAGGTGGTGAGCCCCTGTTACACATCAGTGTGTGTGAGCAGAGCTGGATCGGCATCCTTCACTGAGCAGCCACTACTCTCAGGTGGGCTGACAAACACCAGTGCCCCGTTAGTGACCCACAGGGGCTGTGGGGAAATGGGTACTGTAAGGCAGATGGATCGCCAGTGGCTACTGAGGGTGGCTGTTTTGGCTTCAGCCCTTGAAAGGTTTCTTTGCTGTTGCCCTGTCTTCATAGTCGTGTTCCCCAGGCCTCACTCAGCTGGGTTTGTTGGAGAAACGATGTCCTGTTTGCTTGTGAAAACATTTGTTTCTCTGCCTTAATGGAGATTTAAGAATAATCTCGCTCAGAGAGCAATGCCTCCTCTTTCAGGATTATTTTTTAATTACTTTAACCCTATCCTTACTTTAGCTCCTATCTGTGCCAAAAATTCCCTAAGACTAGGCTACCAGTGCATTTAGCTAAGCCAGTCATCTTGTCTTTGGTAATAAACTAAAACATCACTCACAGCCGGTTTACATTGTAGTGTGGCTATAACCTAAACCCCTAAATGCTGCCAGCATGTTCTTGCCTTGCCATAATTAGTGGGGTGAAGTCACTGCAACCACACAGCGGTTCTGTGGCCTGACCCTTCTCCCAGGGGCACCACGTGTGTGGTGCTAACCACTGCAGCCGTCTTCAGGGAAAATGTGCCTTTCATTTCAAGCTTCCCACTTATCTCTCTGCTCATGGCACTTGGGCCACATCAGTGGATGAAAGTACCAGGTAAGGGACAGATGGAACAGACAGGGTCACCTCCAGGGATTCAGATGGATGAGAGAGAATTCCATCTAACCAAAAGCTTTGCTCAGCAGCCCTCTATTTCTGCAGGGGACATGCCTGTGTTTTGCTGTGTTTTGGGGCATAGTGTGTCTTTTAGTTGCTGTTTATTGCTCTAAAGCTGCAAGTGGCTAAAAAAATACTGGCTGAAGCTTTTTTCTTATTTTGCAATAATAACGTAATATGAAAGGAATCAAGAGAAGAAACACAGAAGAGACTAAGTAAGGAGATAGTTAGAATAGTTAAAATAAAGAGGAGAAGGGGGAAGTTAATGAACTTGCTCCGTCTAATAAACAGTTTCCTTCTCTTCCCCCATGAACGCTTTTGTTTCATCAGTCTATGCCAGTTTTCTGGTGCTCCCTTCCCCTGCCACCGGAGAGTGAGGTCCATCCACCACATACCACTTGGGCTTTCTCCCTGCCTCAGCAATGCTGGAGGGAGAGAAGCTACCTTGAAGGAGGGAGTGAAGAAGCTGGCCTTCGTGGCTCAGACAAACACCAATTTGTTTTTTCAGTGTGCCAACAGGGATGGCAATTAATGCCAAGGGCGGGTGGTGGCTTTAATGATGCGGACACCTGTTCCCTGAGAAATAGCCTCAGCTCTCTTTGGCACAAGTCACTGCTGAGGCTCCTCAACCACAAATTGCTTTTCCATAAAGGCAAAGCAGCTTTGTTTATAAACTGCTGTAGATAGGCTGGAGTTTTCATGATGAGAGCACAGAAGCAACAGTCATTACAGCCATATAAATGAGTTTATTTATTCAGCAAGAGCACATCTGCCAGGCTGTCGTGAGGTAATCTGCTGCCGCTACAGCCCACAATTAATGGCTTGGGGGACAAATGAGGCAGGGGAGCAATTCGCCTGCAGGGAAGGGAGAGTTCAACCAGTTTCTCAAGGCACCCTGTGCTGCCTGCTTTGTCACCAGCACCTCATGGTGACAAGGGTCTTCCTGGAGAACACTCAAGGAGCCAGGGTGGCAGACCCGGCCTTGATATTGATTCAGGCATGCACAGCAGACCTTTCTTGAATGAGAATGGTGCTGGAAGTGCAGACATAGCAGCTCCAGCCCAAAATGAGCAGCCTGGAGGATAGGGATTTCCCTGTTTATTCCACTGGATACTAAAAAAAAAAAAAAAAAAAAA